>JANEYF010002176.1:0-87520 GCA_029963845.1 Rhamnusium bicolor | reverse complement strand
ACCCCTTATTGTTATTATTATTATTATTATTATTATTATTATTAAATGTCAAAGTTTACATGCTGCAAATTTAGAAGATTTAAAGGGAGATAATTCGAGAGAAAGGTTATCAGATAAGCTCCGATGTCATTGCTAAATTTTCAAAAGGAGTTTGCTCATCGTTGTCAGGATGTACATGGAGCACATTTACCTTTTAAGTATTGTATTTAAACTTTCTGTTGTTCTTTTTTAATGTCGCTCACAGAAATTGCGGTAAAACTCAAAATTCCGCTTGGATTTTTACGTTATTATTCACATAATTAACCTTCACTCACTGCAAATAAACCTTACATAATTGATAATAAATCTAAAAATATGATGGAGACTCTGCATAGTCGAAAATCAATGGAAAATTTAAATATACCTACCTAACTTAATAAAATGCACATCAATAATTCAGTTTGTAGTGCCTCATCACAAAATTTGACACTGAAAAATTCTTTCTTATGTTAAAATATAATAAATTAAGATGGATAAATTTGTACACAAAATTACTAGTAGGTAATTTATATTTTATTATTAAGTGTCCAAAAGTGACAAAGATATTTGCCGTATTAATTATAAATGTAAATACCATACACTCGTGACCACAATATAAAGAAATTTGTAAGAAATCTGCGCGTTTTTACACCTCCAATTTAAACAAGGTAGTAACAATGGGAAACCATGTCCGTTACAGAACACGAATCGTCCTACATAGAATGTCACCTTAGAGCAAACCGTGAAACACGGCCTTTATGTACGACAATATTTTTAAACTGTCATGAAAAATGGGAGGCAACAGCTCGATGAGTTACATACATTATCAAACACACGTCCGTAGTTTTGATTAATTTTTATACAAAAAAAGAAAAATTGTATTGTGTGCTTGAACATGAGATATTTTCAACAACTTGTCGATGTAATTTACATAAGAATATTATTAAAGTATTAAATAAATATAAAAACATTTTCTTAAACAACTATTATTGATATGTAATGGTGAAAACATTTTTTATTAAACAGAAAAAAAATACCACATTTTTGAATCCTTGATATAAAATAAATTTACTGTTTGTGTATACAGTATACAGGATGTCACTAAAATGAGTGGCATAATTGAAAAGTTCGATAGACAAACTTATATGCTAAAGGACTCTGTATCTGATATACAGGGTGTTAAATTTCGACGTTTTTAAATTCTCCAATTACTTGGAAAGTTATGTTGATGCAATTTTTCAAGTATATTTAAAATATACTGTGAAAAAAATAAGTTACAAGCAATTTGGACAAAAAAATTATTATTAACACTAAATTTTAATTATTGACCAACATTTCGGTGTATAGTTCCCACCATCTTCAGGGCTGCAAGAACCAAATTTTATTTTAAAATTAATGCGAGCCATTATTTACATCTTTTTGAGAAAAAAAGGATACAATTATATAAACATATAAAAAGTAACCATAAATTTCAAAGTTCAAAAAGAATTAAAATCTGAGAATTAAAACGGAACGTACCCAGATTAATATATTGTTAGTGTCAATTTTAATTAAAATCGAATTTTTCATTGGAAAAAATGTCACTATAGAAACACAAAATATCCGCTAGTTGATAATATTATTAAACAATAATTCTAACCTAATAAACAACTGCCGGTATTCACAGTCAATATTTTCAATATACTGAGGAATGTATATTTAGTAATGTTGGAGAAACATAATATAAAGATGATACTGAGTACTTTTCAGGTAGAGTATAGAAAAAAATCTGTCTGCATGTCTGTAGTTTGGCGATAGCAGTCACAGTTTTTGAGATAAAGCTTTCAACTTTGGTACACGTGTTCGAAAGGCCAAAGACAATGATAAATTCGGCTGAAAGGAGATCCTCAGGACTCAAATTTTCTTGTTTTTGTCTTTACAAAAAATATATTCTTGATGAAAGATTATAAATCATGTCTACCACATCAAGCCAATAAAATATATTTTCCAAATACTTAAATAAAACTGATGTAAACTGAAATTTTGTACATATTTGACATCATAAAATGGGGTTAGGATAAATTTGGCAGTTTGACATTTGAAATGTCTAATTTAGTTACAAAAATGTCAATATGTCAATAAGAGAAAATGATTAAGATATATGACATACATTATTACTGACAGTATCAAATGACGCTGATAATTATTTTATTTTATTTTATTTTTTTTATTTTATTTTGTGAATACAGCTGCCCAGACAGATATGCATCCAATTACAGGGCAGGAAATATACAAAGAAATATGTGCACAGTACAAAGTAAAAGACTTAATACTAAATGTTTTACAGATAAATAATTACTATTAAACTAAAAAAGAGAATGCAATAATTTATGAGAAGATAGATTAAACAGTGGTTTGGTATGAACTAGAGGTTTACTTAAGAGGGATTCAAAATACATTGCTTTATACTATTAACACTACAATTAAAATTATCAAGGTTCGACTGATAGCTTAAGTAATTTGAGCACATATTGTGAATAGGAGACGATATTAGTACATTCGTTCTTAGTGTAGCTAAGTAGAAGATGTCGTGTGAGCGAGTTTGAGAATATGGAACTTTCAATTGTATGGAACTAAGAATATCCGGGCTGACTTGTTAATAGTTTGTGTAGGAACAACACAGAAAAGTAGATCCTACGTGTTGCTAAGTCATTTAGATTAAATTTGGCTAGTAAGTCAGATTGTGGCGTGCCTCTGGAAGGATAAATTCCGTCAGCTTTGAATGAAAGATGTTTAACGTGCCTTCTCTGAACCCGTTCCAAATTAAGGATATGAATATTGTAATGTGGGTTCCAGACAATACCACCGTATTCCAGTTTTGGCCGTACAAAAGTATTGAACAGGAGAGAAAGTGTGGAAATATCTTTAAAATGCCTTGAATTTCGCATGATAAAGTCTAGATTTCTGTAGGCATTAGCAGTTATGTGATCTATGTGGGCAGTAAAGGTTAGTTTTGAGTCAAAGATGACTCCGAGATCCTTGAATTGAGTGCATCTCGTAACTATTTCGTTGCCTATTTTGTAGGAGAATTTTATCGAGTTATTTCTCCTCGTAAAAGTCATCGCGTTACATTTTGATATATTTAAAGGTAATCTATTATTTTCACACCATGAATTTATTTTTGAGAGGTCATGCTGTAATCGATGGCAGTCTCTTCGAAGTTGATAGATGCAAACAATTGAAGATCATCAGCATATAGGAGGACATTACTTTGTATATCTTGGCAGATATCATTGATGAAGATTATAAATAATAGTGGGCCCAAAACAGAGCCCTGCGGGACTCCTGACGTCGCTAATACTTCAATAGATGAAAACCCATGATACTTCACGTTTAATGTTCTGTTGCCCAGATATGACTCAAAGAAGCTTAGAAAGTCAAGACTTAGACCAAAAGCTGACAACTTCTGTAATAGGAGCCCATGGTCTAATCTGTCAAATGCTATAGACAAGTCTGTATAAATTATTTCTGTTTGACCACCATGATCCAGCGAATTTGCGATGGCATGTGTAACACATACCAAGTTGGTAATTGTAGATCTACGTGCCAAAAACTAGTGTTGACCATAAGAGATTTAAGATTTAGCATGAAAAGAGATTATATCGTATAAGACAATTTCAAAAAGTTTGCCAAAATTACACAGGATAACTATAGGTCTTTTCAATATCGGTCTTATCACCTTTTTTGAAAACAGGACAGATTTTTGATTGAGTCCATATTTGGGGGAAATATGGTGGTTCGCAGTGCTAAATTAAATATGATAGAGAGTGGTAAAGCAAAGATAGAGGCACAGTCTCTTAATAAGAAAGCTGGTATACCATCGGGACCCATTGTGAGTTTATTTTTGAATTTTTTTAGTGCTTTTAAAACATCATTTTCGGTAATGGAAATTTTAATGAAAAATTTCAAGGTACGCTGTTAAAATTTAATTGAAGTAAGTGAATAATTAAATAGAATGATTTTTTTACATCAGGATGATATAAATATACTGGTATAACAAAGTTATGTGTTAGCCACATCAGATATTTATTTTAGTAAACGCATTAACTGGAAATATTACTGAGCTTATTTCCATGTAACTATGTACGATAATTAACATCGAAATTGAAATCTATAATTTCACGACCCCAGATTATCTGAATATTATATCGAAACACATGCCTCCAGGTAGTCATTAAACACACATTTCATTATGCAACGCAGATCTCCTAAATCAGATTTTCACGGTTAATAAATGTTTACATAACCTGTCGGTGCGGACCAGGAACATATTTCTTCGGTATACACATTTCGCATTAAAATAGGAGCAGCGAAATTGTTTAAGTGATTTATAGAGTTCTTAGTAATTGAAATAAATTGTAAGTTAGATACTCTTTCAGGCATTTTCTCTGAAACTTTTTTGGTGAAAGTTCATGTTTATTTATAAAAGTTCTGCGGCGAAAAAGTTTTTATGGCCTTTCACAGCAAATCTCGATGTGATGTTTGACGTCGGATGATTTAGAGCTTATTAACCTTAAGAAATCAATTATTGGATTAAACTTATTATAATACCAGTTAAGCTTAAAACAGTATGTAATAACCGGTCTTCCTAAATATATTAGTGAACGGTAATAAATAATTTTGAGTATCCGTAAATGACATCTGATACAAAATATTTCAGAATTACATTTACATAATTTACATAATATTTATTGCAGTTCATATTTCTCCACAATATTTCCGTAAATAAAAAATAGTTATTAGTACTTTAACTACCAGAAAAAACAGTTTTATTGTTCATAAATCACAGAAGCAATCTTATTGCCTAGTGACTCCAGGCAATATTGGGTTTCAGGAAAATAAATATTCCTTTTTTTTTCAGAAAATTATGTTACACCACACATTTATTTATCGCTTTATTATAACAATAAATAAAACATTTAATAGATACATTTTAAAACTACCATGTAGGATTAAGTTACATCGGTATTATTATAATTCTAGTGTTTTACCGCGTCATATTTTATTTCCAGTCAATTTTAGGAGATATTAGCACAGACCAAGGCACCTTATTTAAAATTCACCAATTATTGAAGACATAATTATTGAAACTATTATTTCGTTTACATTTTTTGGCGTGCCAATAACTACAACATTTGTAGTTACATAATATTTATTTATTTATTTACTTATTTATTTATTTGAAACAAACTCTCCAACAGGTCGAAAAAATCCAGTTATAAGATAATTTTACACAGTAAAAAAAAATAGTTGTTAACGAACAAAAAAGGGAAAGGTAAATAGATTTCAAAATACAAACTAATAATACAATATAATAAAATACAAGATTAGATTATTAAATTAGTACAATAATTGGAACACAGAGTAGGTAAAGTAATTAAATAGGCCATATTATTTAAGATCATTTATATTACAACAAAGTATATCAAGCTGATTATGGGATTCAACACTAACGTATAGTCACTATTTGATACACTGGGGAACATATAAGATGATCCAAATTAAACTTTAGGATTTGCTTTCTGAATAAAAATCAAAATATTGGAAAAATCCGAATTTTATTGCTATCAGTATAAAGTACAAACTTATCAGTTAGGTATGAAATATGATATCAGCCAAATGCACTCCACGGCTCCGCTGACATGATACCATTCTTTAAGCGATGATTTTAATAACGCTTTCGCATAAATGCGGCTCTATTTCAGCAATTGCACCTCTGATGTTCTCTTTTAGCTCTGGAATCCTAGCAGGTTTTGTTGACATAAACCCTTTCCTTCAAATAGCCCCACAGAAAAAAGTCTAATGGGGTTAGATCGCAAGACCTCGATGGTCAATCGATGTCACCCCTCTGAAAGATAACACGACCAGGATATTTGGTTTGAAGTAAAGTGACTGTTTCTCGGCTGTGTGACATGCGGCTCCATACTGTTGAAACCATATGAAGGGTACAGGCTAATAACGATGAATGTCACATAATTATCAAAACTGACATATCACCGCCATTTGTTAGGTAGAGGACAGTACTATCAACTGTAGGGCATAGTCAGAGCAAAAACGCTGAGAGTAACGAAATATTATGGAATTTAGTTTAGGCATACAGAGTAATAATGATGAATGTCCTTGCAAAACAGGGCATGAACGATGAGAGAGTAGAAGATTGCGACCAATCAAAGTTTAGGAACTGGTCGGAGTTTTTTAAAAGGACATTTAAAAAGAAATGTCCTTTTAAAACGAGGCCCATAAGAGAATTTCGAGTCGACCAAAATCAACCTCAACTTATGTTTTATAGAAATACTTACAATGGTGCATGGAACTCTGCTGTGGTAACCCTTCCGCGCAAGAAACAAAAGAAAGCAATAAATCTTTCTATTGGTGAATTTGAGTTTCCAGATAAACTGTATCATAGCCGACTACCGCTGTCAGCTCTAAAATTTCAAAACCTGCAGAAACTGGAAAGGTTTTGTGTGGCTCCAGAAGCACAGAAATATTATGAGCAACTTCCATGCATTTAAGAAAATAATAGTATCGACAATGAATATTCAGACATTTGCGAATAATAGATCAGTGATTAAGGACATTCATTGTTTTTTCCCAGTATTCTTTGCCACTTATTAGTATTTTGAAGTTTTTTTTTTCGTAAATATGTTGGAATAAGACGACTATTTTTGTAAACTATTTGTAGTATAATATAAAGTCTATAAATAAAAGCACTTGAAAAAGTTGTTTGTAGTTTATGACCAAAAACGTTTTGAAGATAAAACTGTAAATATCTGTTTTAGTGACATTCATCATTATTAGCCTGTACCCTTCATATGTCATTTAAGTTCAAATCGTTGGTTTTATTGAAAAAGACAACCGTTTAGCATCTCCCGATAATGTACACCATTGACAGTAACAGCGTTGCCACCTTCGTCCTCAAAAAAGTATGGGCCAATGATTCCTCCAGCCCATAGTGCACACCAGACAGTGCATTTTTGTGGATGCATTGGTTTTTCTTCAATAACATAGGGATTTTCACTACCCCAGATGCGACCATTTTGGCGATTCACAAAGCCATTTAAATGAAAATGGGCCTCATGGGACAATATGATTTTTTTACAAAAATCAGCATCAACTTTTGTGTTCCCTAAAACCCAGTTCACAAATGTACAGCGTTTCTGGTGGTCCGTTTCTTTAAGTTCTTGTGTCAATTGAATTTTATACGCCTTTAAATGTAGATCTTTTGTCAAAATTCGTTGAGTAGTACCGTATGAAAGAGTTAATTGCTGCGAACAGCGGCGAATTGACGTGGTTGGTTCTTCACGCCCACTATCACTTACGTGAGCAATATTTTCATCTGAACGACCTCTGCGTTGATACCGGATCCTTGGTTTGTCTATAAGCATACCACTTGTTTCAAACTTTTGCACTAGATCACGAATTACATGCTCACTTGGCACATTATTTCGTCCAAAGAGTGGTCGAAGTTTTCTTAATGTAATCGTAACTGATCGCCTGTTTTCATAATAAATTTGTACGATATTTATGCGTTGCTGCACAGTATACGGCGCCATGATGAATTTGCCATGTGTTTCAATACCAACTGTATAAATCCAAACTCCCAACGTTTACACAACCTAAATGGCGCGTAATTCAAATCCTAAAGTTCAATTTGGATCAATTATAAATATTTGTCCTATGGTTCTTCACGCAAAGCAGATGATTACTTCTGGCATTTAGTGTAAGAACATAAAAGTCGAGTAGTGCTACTATACCCTCAGAGATTATTTTATTACGAACAATTTTGTACAGAAAAATAACAGACTTAATTAGACCGAGTGATATCCTATTAGCTGTCCGACATCGTTCGCATATAACCGTCTACATTCGTTAACGTTCTAATAATAAAACAACATTTTAGGAAATGGTGTGATAGTGCATTTCTAATATTTTTGGTAGTTTGTGACTAATCTGTGGATTTATTAAGTATTTAAAATGATCACAAATTGTGAGGTGTTGTGTTTATTGTAAGAAATACACAGAAAAAGTTTCACATCGTTCCTTCCATAAGCAAGTAAAGATAATCCAGAGGTGTCCTAATGAATCCAGTTTTTCCCCTTCAGCAACATTAAACGTTTCTTCTAATGTACAATGTATTACACACATTTCAAGTTCGATTGGAGCGATGACAAAGGAATCTCAAATTAAGGAACGGAGTTATATGGTAGAGCCCCTGTTAAGACATAGTTTCGGGTATTTATCGGTATAGCAGAATCTATGCAATCTAATTTTTTTTTTGTTTTTATTATGTTGCAAAACAAGAGAAATCTGGTGGTAAGGTTAGGTTAGGTTAGGTTTGTTGTGAGTAGGTCTTAGTAGACCCTCCACTGCGGCCATCAGCAGGCCTATTGTGGCTCACGCCTAATTATATTTCACCCAATAATTTCAGTCTCTTAATGAAACTGATAACTTTATTGGGTGAGAATATGTCCAGATCCTCTGGCAGCAGTTGCCCTTTGCCAAATATTGAGAAACGTATCCTCTCCACAGCGGGACAGGTGCATAAGATGTGGTCTGCCTTCTCATCATCCTCCAGGCATAGACGGCACTCGGCGTTTTCCGCTAGGCAAATGTACAATATATTACACACATATCAAGTTCGATTAGAGCGATGACAAAGGAATCTCAAATTGAAGAACGGAGTTATATGGTTGAGCCCCTGTTAAGATATAGCTTCGGGTATTTATCGGTATAGCAGAATCTATGCAATTTAATTTTTTTTTTGTTTTTATTATGTTGCAAAACAAAAGAAATCTGGTGGTAAGACTTTAGTATCGGGTTTCTTTCTATTTTTTTTTACTTTTTTTTTCCGCGATATTCATGTTCGCCCGTCTGCAACTGCGCAGATGGCAGTGAGTTGGTAGAGAGTATTCTGGAGACGTTGGTGTCAAGTGCTGTGCTAATTAATGTTTTTTTCTTCATAATTACAACTGCAAACTGCAACTCAACTCAAGGGACGTCCCTTTCAACACCTTACAACTTTACACATCACCGAGGATTTGAAAGGTAGGCGAACATTCGTTTTGTTTCTTTCCCTCATATATTTTTTAACGATTATACCGCTTTAGAACTCGCTCAAACTTATTTCATGCAATGAGCTAGATTACCGATTATTCACAGTCTAAAATTAACAGCCCCCATGTAAAGTGTTAGTTAAAAATAATTTCAAATGTACACGATGAATAGTTTTTCCAAATCATTTCAAATATATTAATACTGTTTCTATCAAAACCGACAAAAAATGTAAATGTGTAGTTAAAAAAACACCATTTACCTTTATATACCGATTTTACAACAATCAGTACCTTCTAAGATCTACCACAATTTTTTTTGCTTTGCGTCGAAAGCTAGGTTGATCAGGAATATTTTCATACGTTGCTTTCACAGAATCAAAGAAGTTAAATTATTATGTAGATATAATTCATATCATATGAAACTGTCAATACTATTATATCTATAGAGTATATAGTAAAATACATTACATATTGTTATTAATAATTGTTTTAAATCTAATAGTTTTGCTGTACAAAATAGTTTATAAAATCTGACATATTAATTGTCTCGTATTATTCATTTCTAGAAAAAAAATATATTTTGGTATAACGTCAACATTTTTTCAAATCTAATATGATAATGATAAACTATCTATAGTTTCTCATATTTACAGTGTAGTTGTTATCTGAATGCGCTAGTGTAGAAGTTTTAGGTAGACAACAAATTAAACAATACTTCAAATACATTTTTTATCGCATAAACTATTAAAACAACTATTTCTCTTGCTGCATGCAAAAATATATTGTATTAAATAGTATTCATTCTAACAGTATTAAAAGCAAAAAATTATTGAGATTAAAAAAAATCACTCGCTAAAAATAAATTTTTACGTTTAAAAAATGATTCCCTCCAGTTACAATACAAACATCAAAAGTTTTTGATGTAATAGTTTCTGCGATAAAAATTTTTTGGAGTGTTGTTTAATTTATTTTCTATCTAAAACTATTATACTGGCCCATTCAGATAAGAATGGCAGTGTAAAATATAGGAATCTATAGGTATTTATTATTATCTATGAGATTTGAAAGAATCCTTATGTCCATACCCAAGTAACTAATTTATTTAGATGTAGTTTATAAGGAAGGATTAAAAAATTTGCACACTAATCGAAATATTGAAATTTGTGTTTCTTGTAAATTAAAACAAACTTGATTATGTCTCTAAGAAACATTTTGCAATTAATACTGAAAATAAATATTTTTGTTGACATTTTTTTTTTTAATTGAAATGTTACCCCTCTTAAAGTGCACGTCAATGTTTTCGTTAGAACCTTCCTTTCCTCTTGTCGCTGTTGTTGGCTTCCATTATTGGCTTGATGAAGTATATGGCAAACTTGGTCTAGTCGAATACTGGTGCACTCTCAATTGTGGAAATGTGAGTGGAGTATATTGAAATCCATACGACAGATGTATATTCGAAAGTAAATGTTGTAGTTTTCTTAAATTTTGAAAAATCATTTGTCATGGCGATAAGTTTTCGTTAGAATACCAAACTACCTATCGATCGGTCATTTAACAATGTGTGCTGACGATATTACCATAACTTTAGCAGCAGACACAATAGAAGAACTACACTCTTAAATGAAGATAAAGCAGTCATTATAAATTTCGGAATACAGAAACTACTGCCACACATCATAATGTTGCTTGACAAAATTGCTCCGTCAGAAAATACCAAATTGCTTGAAACTCACCTGGAACAGCAAATTGTCGTGGACTAATCATATTGCATTTGTATGCGCATAACTTAACAGAGCCTATTTTGCTATATTACAAATGAAGAGTACTCTAGATGAAGCAGGGTTAATGAGTATTTATTACGCTCTTGCTTACACGCATATTTCTATTAATGTAATTGCATGGGGTAACTCAAGGATAGGGTATTCGTAAGTAAAATGAGGCTTTAGACTAATTTTACAAATGCAATATAACCAGAGTTGCAGAGATATATTTATAAATATAAAGATACTGACAACACCATATATATTCATATTAAAATGTCTAACATATACCAAGAAAAATATTGAAATATTTACATTAAGAATTAGTTGTCATGTGTATAGTACAAGATATGGAGATCTACTTAATATACCTAAACATCACACCACAAATTACAAACACTCTCCAGAATACAACTTCATTCAGCGAAATTCGTGAGAGCATCAGGATATTTTGTGAACTAATCTGATGAATAGCAAATGAAAAATTGCATATTTGCATTGTGAAAATGCATTATTCAAAGTGCATTTAGAATAACTAATTTGCAACTCGGTAAAAATTGATTGAAATGAGTCCAAATTTGTTACTCGGGGGTTTTCGGGGTCGCTGAACACGAATATCATGGCGGCAACGGCCTCCGAGGTACCTGGAGCCCAGGGTGGCTATACTATCTACCTCATGTCCTGGAATTTCATGTGAATTTGTAATATATTTAGTTGGAACTCATTACTCGGGGGTTTTCGGGGTCGCTGAACACGAATATCATGGTGGCAACGACCTCCGAGGTACCTGGAGCCCAGGGTAGACCTCATTTCCTGGAACTTCTTGTGAATTTTTAATATATTTAGTTGAAATTCGTTACTCGGGGGTTTTCGGGATCGCTGAACACGATTATCACAGCGGCAACGACCTCCGAGGTACCTGGAGCCCAGGGTGGACCTCATCTCCTGGAACTTCTTCTGAATTTTTAATATATTTAGTTGAAATTCGTTACTCGGGTGGTTTTCGGGGTCGCTGAACACGAATATCACGGCAACGTTCTCCGAGGTACCTGGAGCCCAGGGTGGACCTCATCTCCTGGAATTACCTTGAGTATAGCATCATATTTATACGAATTTGCATATATTACTCAAAATTATTTATTTATATATTATAATGAAGATGTAGATTCAAACAATATTTTTCAAAAATAATTTCTGAAAACTCCAATTGTATTTGTAATGTTTTATTGTTTAAAAAAATACCACAAACTTATACAATGAAAAGCATTTATTGTTTAATTACATATTGAAGTTTTCTTCTTCATTCTCTTCGTCTGCAAATCCAATTCCAACCGATAATTGTTCTTCTTCTAAATAATGTTCTACATTAGAACAATTGCAGCCAGCACAATTTTTGCAAGCAACATTGCATTAATCTGCATTATATTAATCTGTAATGTTGCCATGATATTCGTGTTCAGCGACCCCGAAAACCTCCGAGTAACAAATTTGGACTCATTTCAATCAATTTTTACCGAGTTGCAAATTAATTATTCTAAATGCACTTTGAACATTGCATTTTTACAATGCAAATATGCAATTTTTCATTTGCTATTCATCAGATTAGTTCACAAAATTTCCTGATGCTCTCACGAATCGAATGCAAAAAACCGCATTAAAATCCGTCTTGCTGCGGAAATTTCGAAGGTTGAGCCGTTCTTAGTGCTTTATTTCCTCGACTAAGTCTCCCTTCTGAAATTAGACATATGCAAAGCTATAACAGATTTAAAAATGCTGATAAAAGTATATTACTCAAAGGTGGTTTCTACAGTGTTCAGGATTTTTTAAATAGAGAACCTTGAGGCATTCCATACAGTATTGTATCATTCTTCTTTTTTTTTCTCGTTAAATTTTATTTATACTTTTATTATATGTGTATTTACTTATATCTTTGTATAGATCTATTTTTATTAGTGTTTATGCTTTTAAATCTATTTATTGTAATGTGCATTTTCTATATTTTTTATGTTATATACTATACATGTGTATATATATATGTGTATGTATATATATATATATATATATATATATATATATATATATATATATATATATATATATATATATATATATATATATATATATATATATATATATACGATTTTCCATATATTTTTGTGACTTGCCATATATACATATTGAATCTGTAATGGTCAATAAATATTATTGTTATTATGGAATTTTATAATAAACTGACAAATGGAGCATATTGCAAAGTTCCTAAATTTGTCCTCTTCCAACTTCTCCTGTCGAAATATTAACACAAAAAGAAAAGAGCTTGAAATAAATTTAGTGGTTAACTACGTCTACACAATCGAATGCAGTTATAATATTTTAGATGATGATATTAATACAGGACATTATGTTCGGTGAAAGTTACAATACACATTACAAGAGAACATGCGTTGCGCATTGTCTTATTTTTATTGAACTTATTGTTGTAGGTACGTATGCTTTGTCATCTTTGTTCAACTGAAATGAAATGCTAACAGCTGTATCATCACCAGATGAGTTTAGTAAATTAAATACGTAATAAATTTTTAAAGGAACGGCCTCCTCTCATCCATCGATGTTACACCCTTCTTTCATATTTCTCTGACAAATTTGCATACAAAAAATGAACACACCCCTTTGGTTACTCTTACATATCGTGGGCGGTAATTCTGAAATTATACAGTTATTACAGTTATACGTGTGAATACTAAGTAAATTGTTAATATTTTCACTTGTATTCATCATAATTACACCAGGAAGTGTTTCGAGTTGCATTTGTCATAGGCTAAATTTAAACGTTTATAAAATATTTAAATTATAGAGTGGAATGAAAAAAATAATATTAACTGAAAAAATTTTTTACCAAGAAGAGGAACTTAATTTGTTTTTAAATTATTTAAATTATTTTCCATTTCATATTTGTTTTATTACAGAACGGTGTACAGGGTCATCAGGTGAAAATATCCTATTTTGAAATAACTTGGTTATTTTGGACATTCTCAAAAAAAAACATTCATTAAATATTTTTTTTTAGATTTAAAAATTTTTAGTAGAAAAAAAATTGTGTCCGCGTTTAAGAAATATAATATCGTACTTTGTTTTCTAAATAATTCGATTTTTCTCATTTTTCTGTTTTCGAAAATCCAAATATGTCATATTATCCCACAAAATTGGAATTTGGCATTAAAATGTAGTTAATGATTTTGTTCCCTTTCAAAATAATATGAAGAATTATTCATGTCAGATATTAGAACTAAATTTACGTCATATAAAGACATCAATACCACTTCCACAATGTAAAGAGTCTTTCAATACGTGATATGTCTTTTCTTTTTTTAATAAAACAACAAAGAGTTGAGGCAGAGCAAAAATTTTTATTTTATTTTGAAATACAATCGATGCAATTATGTTCTGAAAATAACATCAATCAAGTAATCATTTCTGTTCCTCTTACAGGACGAACCCAATTTTCAAGCACTTTATTCAATAAATCAGGCCTTATGTCATGGATACAGCGTTCAATATTCAGTTTTAATGCATGAATTGTGTCTGGTTTATTGGCATAAACTAACGATTTCAAATAACCTCGCAAAAAGTAGTCCAAAGGAGTTAAATCACAACTTCTTGGAGGCCAATTGACATTGGCATTTTTCGAAATAATTGTCTCGCCAAACTTTTCACGCAATAAATTGATTGTGTCATGGGCTGTGTGGCTACGTAGCGCTGTCTTGTTAAAACCAAATGTTGGTTAAATCAATATCAATCAATTCAGCCCATAAAAAGTTCATTATCATCGATCTGTACCGCTCACGATTGACAGTAATGACATCTTCGGTCTCATTTTCAAAGAAATAAGGGAGGATGATGCCACTATGCCAAAAAACCACACCGAACGGTTACTTTTATGAAATGCTAAGGTCTCTCGTGTATAATTTGTGGATTTGCTTCACACCAGTAACGACAATTTTGTTTCTTTACCGATCCACTGAGTAGAAAATGAGCCTCATGTGAGAAAACGATTTTTTTTAAAAATTAACATCATGTTCAAGATGTTCCAAGGCAAAATCAGCGAATTCACGGCATTTGCAATGATCCAAAGGCCGCCATTCTTGTGTGAGAATAATTTTGTAAGGATGTAAACCCAGATCTTTCCGTAAAATACGCCAGGTGGATGTTGCGGACAGTACCAAATTGTGAGCACAGTGGGTTGATTATGACGACCATAAATTGGTAAAAGTGCACGATAAGTTGCAATAAAAGAACGATTAATTTGATAAAAAAAATGGATAATTTTCAAACGTTGTTGAAGCATGTATCTTTCCATGATTAAATTGCCAATCTCACTGAATATAACTGACAGGGACAGGCGATTTTAATATTTCAAATATGGTCACAATGTCAAATTGAAAACATATCACCCCTATTGAAAAACCTGATATATAATAAATTTACGTCTCAGTAGGATATCTATTTGATATTCTTTCAATTGTAGTGGACATCCCTTTTCATTTTAAATTATTTTCTATAATAATATCATGAAAATATATGATCATAAAAATATAATAATAAACTATTCTATAACTGTATCGTAAATCCTAGAGTGGGTTGGAACCTTTGATGTGAAGATAACACTGACGTAGTTTTCCACGAAACACCAAAACACAATATACTGCACTCGACGCGCGTTTCGCCAACCAAGTTGGCATTATCTGGAGATGATTAAAACTAAACTTATGCTAACAATCTACCCTATTTATACCTAAACTATTGTCACGGTTCACCGAACCGCCGCGGTTCGGTGAACCGTGACCCACTAACCAATAAAGAGGGCTATTTGGGATAGGCCCTCTGTCACTATTCATACTATTTTTACACTTTATGATTTCCAAGCTTTCAAATGCATCTAGCTGTCTAGTATTTGTTACATTCCTAATTATATAAACAAACAAACATTTTCCGACGGGTCCAATTATTCCTCGAAAAATACAGTCACATTCTATTATCATGTAATTCTCATTTCATGTTCTGCATTCGTGTAGTAAACAGGAGGCATTATGACAGGAGTATTTAGTGGAGAACAGTTATCAGCAATAATTGCAAATAAGTGAAAACTAAAATTTGATTTTTGTGAAATGGAGCACATTAAACCAGTCTAATAAGGCGTTTACTTATTGAAAACCATTCATAACGCAAAATCATACTGTGAAATTATAAAAAGAGAAATATACTCTAAAGCAGGTGTTGATCTTTAGTAATTTGCTTTTTAATGTTTCAAAAATATTTCATAAGTAACTCTACACGTGTTTCGGCTTTTTTAGGCCTTTGCCAAGGGTATAGGGAATACTATTTTCTTTGTGTAGAATTTTGTGATGCGGAAGTCCACAGGTTGGGCATCTCAGTTGACTTCGATATTTTTCTGTGTAGTTATGGCTCAGACAGTTGAGACCTAGGCGTCTGACTCTTGCGGTTTGAATTTTGTCATTGGTAGGTAAATTTTGGAATTTAGGGCAGGTATAGATGAGGTGTTGTTGCTTGCAATAGCTACAGGCGTTGGAAATACTGATAGTGTATTGGCCAGTATGCCCGCTGCTGGACGATATATTATTGGCTATGACAGTAGATTCTGGGGACTAGAATCTTCTTTTCAAAAAAGTCATCATCTCATTGAAATCTTGGACTCTTTGCGGGTCTTGAGGAACTGTTCATACAATCGATTGGTTTCTGCGTCCCATTTTTGGGCGACGATGCGAAAGACTAATGGCCCGCATGATGTAGTGTCAATGCCTACATTCTCAAGTGCCATCAAATATTCCGTAGTAACATCGTGTAGGTGCCTTAATTCATGTATAGACTCAATCTGTGTGTAGGGTATATCCAGGATTTTGTTAAATAACTTGGATACCAAAAGTCGATTTGTTTGGTATCGTTTCTGAAGTAGTTCTCAGGCGACGTCATAGTTGGCATCTGTGATTTGGAGATGTTGATTGATTCTGCCTGCTTCACCTCGAACATGGGTCTTAAGACACCGCATCTTCTCGATATCGGATAGGAACATGTTTGATAAGATATCTGGTCCTGTTTTATGGTAAACTTAATTAGTTTAAGTTTACGCTCGGGCCAGTGGATTCCTAGGGCTCGAAGGGACCACTGGTTGGATTCTCTACTTTGGACTATGGATATCAATGCAATCGACATGACTCGAACGGGACCGCTGGCTGTTTCTTTTTTCTTTGGAATGTAGGGACCAATGGCTTCGACAGGACCAGAATAGGCCCACTTGTTGGTTTTTCTTTGGAATGTAGGGACCAATCGATTCGATAAGATTCAACGGGACCACTAGCTGTTTATTTTTTATTTGGAAATTAGGGACCAATGGCTTCGACAGGACTCGAATGGGTCCACTGGCTGCTTTTATTATTTGGAATGTAGGAACCAATGGCTTCGAGAGGACTCGAATGAGCCCACTGGCTGGATTTTTTCTTTGGAATGTAGGGAATAATGGCTTCGACAGTGCTCGAAAGGGCCCACAGGTTGTTTTTTTTTCCTTTGGAATGTGGGTAACAATGAATTCGATAGTATTCAAACGGAACCACTGGCTGTTTTTTTGCTTTGGAATGTGGGTACCAATGAATTCGACAAGACTCGAACTGGATCACTGGCTGGGTTTTTCTTTTTTGGTATGTGGGTACCAATGGATTCGACAGGACTCGAACTGGATCACTGGCTGGGTTTTTTCTTTATAGAATGTGGCTGCCAATGTCTTCGAAGGACTCGATTGGGCCCATTTGGGAGAGACTGGTTGTTTTCTCTGCTTTGGATTGTGGGTACCAGTGGCTTCGACAGGACTCAAAGGACATGGATCTAATTGGACTTTTTGTTTGAAGGACCACTCATACACTAGTGACCAGTGGATTCTTAGGGCTCAAAAAGATCACTGACGGAGACGTAGAATAGGGGTGGTTTATACAGCAGGAATTCTGACTGTATGGTTTGTGGTGGTTAGTACTCCCTGGGCGCAGCCTAACGTCCTGAATTAGACTTGGAAAGGAGTACTAATGAGCAACAACAGATTAGTTGAAACTGATTTATTAAGAAAAAAATAAAATTCTATTTATACTATCTAATATCATAACAGATAATAACAATACACAATATACCTAATGAATTTGTCCTAGTAAAACTGCTAGCAATGGATGCAGCATTTGCATTAGTTACATTCCTTACTGATGTTGTTTTGACTACTCTGAGATAAATAAATAATTAACGAAGTATGCTCGAAATACAATGAAGGAAAAATTTATGTAAGTGCTTAAACACAGAATATAGTCGAATCAAAACTAATTAATAAGTAATTAGGACTATATAATTCGTTTGAACAAATGCGGGGTTTTTCTCGGTGAGTTATATCCTAAACAAATAAAAACGATTCTTTACTTTTCATGTGTGTACATTACCAAACATTTTAATTTCGGGCATATCGGATTCACGTGTTAACCTGTTAAATGCAAACAACCTCAAAACCAATAATGTAATTAATAATGTATATTTTTTGCAACGCATTTGGTTGTTATCGATTTAAATTAACCAATGACTTTTTTATTCAATTTTCTGTTCATCTGAGTTAGTGACTAAACATAATATAAAATACCTTAACATTAATGAATATTAATTAATATTACGTAGTTGTATTTTAAATATTGAAATTGAATATCATAGTTTAATTAATAAATTTAATTAATAATTAATATTGTAAATAGGATATATATTTGACATTTCATGTATAAGTAATAAATTATATATAGGAGGAGGAGGAAGTAAATAAATAATTTACAGACCAACAAAAAAGTCGTACATAAAGTTTATAATTTTAATTGAACCAAATACTGATTTAATGAAACCATGTTTTTTAAATGAACATTAGTTGTTCAGTTCATTTATTTTTTTAAAGTTTTAACGGTATTGTTTTGTTTTTATTTGATGTGTCCAGAGTTTCACTACCAGTGTAGCCAACTTTTTCCTCAAATAGTAATCTATTCATTTTTGGAAATGAAAGTCTAAAAAAGTCGACCTGAAAATTAATAAATTTATCCGAATTCACTCAAATTATCGCAAATCGTATCGATAATAAAGGTCAGTAAGGTCGATGTAGTATATACGGATTTCTCGAAGGCCTTTGACAAGGTAGGCCATGCCACTCTACTCTCTAAATTAGAATTATATGGATTTAGTGAGGATCTGCTCACTTTAATACAGTCATACTTGTTCGAATGCAAATTGTTTGTTTCATATAATGGTTTCAAATCTCAGACTATCTTTGCCACTTCTGGAGTACCTCAGGGCTCAAACCTGGGGCCACTTCTTTTCATTCTGTTCATCAACGACTTGTCCTTAGCTCTTGAAATTAATCATCTTTTTTTGCCGATGATTTAAAATTATTCTTAAATATAACTTGCGTTGATGACTGTTTAATGTTGCAAAAACTTATTGACCCTATTATGATGTGGTGTACAGGAGAATGAACTACCAATTAACATAGCTAAATGTAAAGTTTGTACATACACACTAAAAAAGCAACCACTAATTTATGATTATTCCCTTAATGATACAGTTCTAACGCGCTGCAATAATGTCAAAGATCTAGGTGTGTTTTTTGATGATAAACTTTCATTATCTGACCATATTCATCACATAGTTCAAAATGCATATAAAATATTAGGTTTTGTTATTAGAAATTGAGCATATCTTAATAACGTCACTGCTTTAAAATGTTTGTACTTTTCGCTCATTCGCTACAAGCTGGAATACTGTAGCCTTATCTGGTATCCTCAGTATCAGATACATAGATACATTTCGCATAGATAATTACTACCCGGTAAAGGTTATGATCATACCCTATTACTTCAAAGATTTGACATCTTGTCGCTGAGTACTAGAAGGGTGCTTAACAGTTTATCGTTTTTATTTAAGTTGTTCCACGGTAAGATGGATTCATCGGCGTTACTATCTATGTTAAATATACGCGTCCCTAGAACTGGCTTTCGCATGCAAAGCATGTTCTATTGTCTGAATGCAAGAACTAATGTACTTTCAAATTCTCCAGTATTTTAAATGAAGTATTATCTCTAGGAAAACAATATTTTATTAGTTAGTGGATTTATTTTCTTGCATGATTTATTTAACTTATTTAATTTAATTTAATTTAATATTTTGTTTAATTTTTTATTACTTATTTTGTCTTGTAATTGGATGTATATCTGTTGGGCAATAAATATACTTTTTTTTTTTCGGTTTCCCGATGCCGGTCAGTCCTCCCGTGGCCTCCGACGCCTCACGGGAGTCGCGCCGGCGCATCTACTACAGCCACTCCCCACATCCCGCAGGGTCAGTGACTGTAGATACCAGAATCATGTGCCCTAAACAGACAGAGAGAACCCAGAATGACCGCCTTCTGCATTTGGCCTGCCACCACTCGGCTGATTTTTGGCAGGCCGGTATGATCTTCAGTTCCGAGAGCAGCGTAGGCCTTTTAAAAAACAAATTGTTTAAAAACTAGTGCAAATAGTAACTGATAGAGGTTGTATTTTTTCTATGAACTACTTAAGAAGTTGCAGAAGATCCAGAACTGAATGGATCAGAAATGAAGTAATCAGATAGAACATGGGCATAAAGAGACATATTGTAGATCAAGTTGAAAAGAAATAACTTGTGCGATTTGAACAAACAAAAATGATGAAAGAACATGGATGGTCAAGAAAAATATTAGGAGTGGACTACGTCAGAGAAAAAAAGAGGGGAATACCAAGAAGGAATTGGAGAAACGACGTAGATAATGCAATAGGATCAAGGAACTTAAACGATGAAATAAGTTACAAAAGAAAAATCTGGAAACTGGAGACAGAGTGTCGGCGAAAGCTGTAGAAATCACTGTGCATTTATTATACACGGTGCTGAATTTATTTTATCTTTAATATTTCCGCGTCATTGAAGTTTGATCGATTTAATGCATCATTTTATATTAAACACCACAGGTAGTACAATCCCCTGTAGCCCTAAAGGTATCTTAAGGTACCTTGTGTGGAAGAGAAACAATGGACACATACCCAATGTCCGAGAATACTAGGATTAATTTCTGGTTAAGAAAAATCTCCTCGGCCGGGGATCGAACTCAATTCCAATTTCAATTTAATGATATTTATTTCCCATTTTGATCCCAGGCAAGTGAAAGGCAAGTGTCCTTACCACTCGACCACGAAGCCACTATATAACCCGGATTTCTTCGTAACACATCACCATTCGTACAGTGAGGGTATCTTTTAAAGTTTCTAATACATTTTGTAAATAATCGAGAATATTTAGAGACTTTGCTTGTGGAAAATTTACCTGCAGCTGGGCCTCTGAAATGACTTGTGAGCTACTCCACTGTAGAATTAAATTCTTGAAAATACTATTGACGGTCTTAGTTTCCTATTTCATGTTCAGATATTATGTTTCTAACTATACCACATAGCAATATGTTAAAGGAAGCAAAAAAAACGTCATTATTCTATTTTTATGGAGTAGTGGTGAGAGGTGTGTGAAACTTCTCATATGGTCCAAAATGCTACTATTCGACCGACATCATAGATATCTATGTGGCGGATAGCGACTTGTGAAGCAAGTACCGAGAGCGGCGACCTCAAGCCCAGATGGACTAAACTACTGTTATTAAATATCATTTGAACGAAACAACTACTCAGCGGGCAAGTACCCCGACCTGCATTGGATTATACCTTCAAATCATGATAGATCGGTAGCCAATATCATTTGTCAATTTCTAACCAGACATAGACCGGTTTCAAACTTATTAGTTCAGTATGCCATAGGTTATGGAACAGTCAAATGATAATGGCCAACCTGCTAGTCATATACTGACTAAGATAAATAGAGTAGTGGTGAGAGGTATGTGAAACTTCTCATATGCTACTATATAGATGCCGCTCTCGGTACTTGCTTCGCAAGTCGCTATCCGCCACAGAGACATCTATGATGTCGGTCGGATAGTAGCATTTGGACCATATGAGAAGTTTCACATACCTCTCACCACTACTCTATTTATCTTAGTCAGTATATGACTAGCAGGTTGGCCACTATCATTTGTCTGTTCCATAACCTATGGCATACTGAGAAGAACTAATAAGTTCGAAACCGGTCTATGTCTGGTTAGGAATTGATAAATGATATTGACTACCGATCTATCATGATTTGAAGGTATAATCCAATGCAGGTCGGGGTACTTGCCCGCTGAGTAGTTGTTTTGTTAAAATCATATTTAATAATCTATTTTTATGGTAAAATGAATTATTTACGAGTAATTTTAGCGAGGAAACATTCTAACAACTGTAAATTCGCTACGATTTTTTACATCCAAATCTACGTCAACGTCTTTTAGTATTAAACTCTGTTTAACACATAACAATTACTGGTCTTACTTATCTTTTAACAAAATTTAAGATATATTTATCTATAAGGGTTTCTGATATGTTTTGAGAAAGCATATTTTTTTATTATCTTTAACACTCTGTATCTGGAAAACTAAGCCGTTGCAGACATATCATTTAGGACATTTCGTACTTAAAATAGCTTCAGAAATATGCTCCTTGAGTTTTGCCGTTACATTATACAACCCCTTACGTGCGATAGTTAATTCTATCTTAAATAATGCTCTGAATAATTTATGTGATAAATACATTTTATAACCTATATTTGTTTATTTGTTTGCTTTTAATCGTGGGTAGACGTTGTCTGATGATCATAGGGTCCGCCAGTAAGGGGTGTGCGGCCATTAGTCAGTGTCAATGTCAATGCGAGGGACACGGCGACAAGCATATGAGAGGTGATTCTTCCACGAAGTGTTCAACTATAAGTTAAACCACACCTAAAGCATTGTCCGACATTGTTTTAATTTACTTACAATCAACAGTTTACTCGTACGTTGACCCTAAAAATAATAATTGCTAATTTTATTGTTGACAATAACTGTTTCTATAAAAATGGACAAGAAAAAACGAGGAGGACTGTAAAACAGATTCTTTCAAATTAGAGGTATTTATCGATAAATTTTCTATTTCATGGTTAAAGGTGAAATTGTCTTATAAATTTTTATACTGTTTTCTTATTGTGAACATAAGAGCAGTGTAATAAAACAAAGTTATTTATTATTATTTTTATTTTAGCCCATCTTTTATGTATTACATGGTCTGTCCCCTTACCAATACGACATGTATTAATATTATATGCTTCATTATAATAATTAATGACGCCTACACATATTTGACGAAATTTTCAATAATAGCACAGGACTTGCTGAAAATAATAATAATAATAATAATAATAATATCTTTATTTAGCAAATAAGCTATTAACAAACACTTAAAGGGTATAAGATAGAGCAAATCTTAATGTATTCATTGTAAAGGGTACCTTAAGAGTTAATTATCCTAATAATTTTATGAACCTAAGCTTAAGACTATTTACTTATTAACAACATATATTTAATTAAAGTTTACAATAATGTATAAAATACCATGAGACCATTATAAAACAACGTTTTGGCTAATCTATTTGATTGAGGAGTGTCTATAAAAAAGTCATTAGCTTTTCTCGTATCGTATGTATGTACATCTCTCACAAATTTAATTTTATTTCTCAGATAGTCTGGGGTGAATTTGTTTTTTATTTTGAAAATGATATCTAGTGTTCTAAAAAAGAATTCGCTGTTTAACATTCATGAAATGGAGTACTTCAAGCATAATGTTTATCGGTGTATATCTATTACATTTCAAAATTATTCTCATAGCTTTGTTTTGTATAACTTGGAGTTTCTGTATTTCATTTTGGTTCAAGTTAAGTAATATTGTTGAGCAAAAATCTATCTGTGGACTAATCAAACTTTTATAAAGTAGGATTTTTTGTAGACATGTTTAAACAGTTGCTTATTCTTCTTAAAAAATATACTTTTTTTGACATTTTATTCATTATGTAGTTGAAGTGACTTTTAAAATTAAGATGTTCATCAATAATTACTCCTAAATACTTGATTTCATTTACTTTATCAAGTTTGTTTCCCATAATTTCGAGATTTAAATTAGGCTATGAGAGATTGTACTTAGATAATTTAAGTTTGTTACCTATTAACATATATTTGGACTTACTTATATTTAAACTTAAACTATTGTTGCCTAGCCATTTACTTATTACATGTAAATCATAATTCATCGAGTTAAACATCGTTGGCATGTCATCACCCGCAATATATATCATTGTATCGTCTGCAAACATAGATATTTTACAATACTTCACATATTTTACGATATCGTTTATGTATAAGTTAAAGAGAATTGGACCAAGAACAGTCCCCTGTGGGACGCCATGCACGGTTTGCACTTTATCTGATAGACTATTTCTAAATTTAACATTTTGTGTTCTAGGATTAAGATATGTTTTAAACCAGTTTAATACATCACCTGTAATACCAATTCTCTCTAGTTTACACAGAAGTAATTCTCTGTTTATCGTTTCAAATGCCCGTCGGAAATCCAAGAACACTGTTAATATTACATGATTGGTTTCTAAAGACTTGTACCATTCATCACAAATATTTAAAATTACTGACTCACAAGAATGAAGTTTTCGGAAGCCTGATTGGTTGTAAACTAAAACATCGTTTTCATCACAAAATTTCAGTAGCTGATCTTTAACCTCCATTTCCAGGATTTTTTCGTAAACCGGTACCGTATTTATAGGTCTATGTTCTTCACATAATATTGTATTTGTGACTTTTGGCACTGGTATAACGCACGATGTCTTCCACCCCCTCTGGAAATTCACCATATTGTAATGACAAGTTTATTACATCAAGAAACTGATTTCCTATTACATTGAAAGCATCTTGTATTATTTTGGTTGTTACCATATCTTCACAGTCTACGGTGTTTTTTAGATTTACAATTATTTTTCTTAATTTTGCCATGGTTGTTGTTTGAAATGAGTGAAAGTTTCCTTTTTGTTCAATGTTTTCCATAATCTGTTCATAAGTATTACTAATGTTAATATTGGAGGTAATTTCTTCGATGCTTGTGAGGAAGAATGCATTAAACTTTTCAGCAATTACATTTTCGTTTGTTTCCTGTATATTCGAGAATACGATACATTCATTAGTAGCAGGATTTTTATCCGGTAATAATTTCTTTAATTGTTTCCATAGTTCTCGGCCATTATGAGAGTTGGAGGTAATTACATCATTATAGTATTTTTCTTTACCTGTTTTTATCAGTTTGCTAACCATATTTCTTTTTTGCCTGTATACTTCCCAGTCTTCGTTTTCATTTGTGAACACCGCTCTTTTATACTTTACATCTCTTTCCTTCATGTTTTCTATAATTTCTTCATTAATCCATTTATTATCTAGATGTTTGGCTTGGATTTTAATTTCCTTTATTGGGCATATATCGTCAAGGGATTCGATTATATTCTTTACCAGTGAGGAAGCTGATATGTGCACGTTAGAAGTATTGTTGTTCCATGTTTTATCTATTAGGTAATTCTAAAATTCTAAAATATGATAATTCTAAAATATGAAAATTGTTTCTAAAATATGATAATTGTTTTAATATCAGACAGAACAGTTGTGTATGATCTATAATTTAACATAACAATGACGCTCTGTACTTAGGCAGGTGTGCTCCAACCGCATAAGATCGTAATTTATCTATTATCCAAAACTGTATTCGCATTAAATTTATAGCTGTAACGAAATGGCTTCGTTCCGCTAACTAAAAAGTAAATAATTTATATTCACTAATTATTCACGTAAAGTACGTAGTAAATTGCAACCTATGCGAAATGTGGATATTCTTGTAATTACTTTGTGCACAAATTTTAATTAAAGAAACATCCATTTTTTAAGTGATTAATCTGTTTAACCAAATTTCATTTACAGTACAGGGTGGGCAAATTTCGATGTTTGTATAGTGTAACTTGGGAACTATAAGAGATACAAAAAAAATGGAAGGCACATTCACGATCTCTCTTTTTGAGACAAATTCACCGGTGAAAACAAAAATTTGCTATCGTCTTTTTGTTTTCGAGTTATAAACAAAAGTTCGATTTTTCGACTTTAGACACATGTCAATATCTTGGTTGTTTGTAAAGTTATGAAAAAACAACTTTTACATTCTTGAGGCACTTTTTTCTGTATAATACAGTGGCATGGAAAAAAATTTAAAAAAAAATAGGTGCAATTTCGAGTTATGGCATAAAGTTTTGTTTTTTAAATGGGAATCATAGTTGGCTATGGTTTAGTTAAAATGGATTTTTTCTTTCTCTTTCAAACTATATATCGTATGTGGGATCGTTTTTGGTGTGTAAGTATTTAAGAGCGAAAATAATCTTTTAGTAGAATCCTTTTTTCGTTTTATTACATTTATTCCAAGGAGGCGTGTGTCATCTATGACAGTGTTCATCCGTTTTTCAGTAAATTGCATATTAATAATTTTGTTTCCGTCATAATTACACCCATTTAATCGTAAAAGTGAAGCTGTCTTATGAAAATTACGAGCAACATGATATGCTAGAACGCTTTATTCAAAGTAATAACAATTCTGATATTGCATATTTCAAACGCTATCCAGAAAGAAGACAACCTAATAAAGCTATTTTTAAGAGGTTAAAAGAAAATCCCATTATTTGTGGGTCCTTCAACAAGCCAAGACCAAAAAAAATCAGATATTTATATCTAATTTTATAATATATTACAATTACAAAATAAAAACTCAAATTAAAGTAAATGTTCCAACTGATGCCCGTTATGTTCGATACATAAATTACACCTCTTCATAACACTCTGAACTGCATTATAAATATGAAGACTTGAAATGGAATTCACACAGTCTATAATATTTTGTCTAAGTTTATTTATGTCGGTACTGGTTTTATTGTATAATTTGTCTTTAATGTGGCCCCCAAAAGAAAAAATCCACTGGTGTTAAGTCAGATGATCGTGGTGGCCACCTCACTGGTTGTTACTTCCCATCAGTTATTTCTAAAATTGGTATTTAATTTTGAGAAGGGTTGATATTATGAGGTGGTGCACCATCTTGTTGGAAGAACCGATTTATTTCCTCAATTAAGGGTAGATTGTCCATAAATTCCTCAATAATTTTCTGGTTTAAGATTTCGTAGTACCGTTGGATATTAAGATTTTCTTGATATGTGTGGTATGTTAAAACATGATTGCTACGTTGAGGACACCAAACACTAAAAGCAAAACGTCCCTAAGATCAGACGTCAACGGTACGGTGACTGTTCATATCAAACCAATAGTGCTCGTGATGCCTATTGAAAATTCCTGTACTGTTAATGTAGGCTTCATCTGTTCAAACTACATTTCTAGAAAATAATGCTTCTTGTTGACTTTTTTGACGATACCATATGCAAAACTCCAATCGTCGCTGAAGATCAGTTGGTTAAAGGTGATATTGTTTCCTTATTGTATAAGGCCCGAATTTGTGTGTCTTCAAAATACCCAAAGCTCGACATCTGGAAATCCCAGAATCTCCAATATTGTAATTTTTTGGTCTTGGCTTGTCGAAGGACCCACAATTAATGAGATTTTCTTTTAACTTGTTAAAAATAGCTTTTTTAGGTTGTCTTCTTTCTGGGTAGCGATTGAAATATATTTTGGATGCAATATCACAATTGTTATTACTTTGAATAATGCATTCTAGTGCAATATCACAATTGTTATTACTTTGAATAATGCATTGCTAGAATGCATTATTCAAAGTAATAACAATTGTGATATTGCATCCGAAATATATTTCTATCGTTATCATATTTCTCGTAATTTTCTGAAGACATCCTCACTTTTACGATTAAATGAAGTATAATTATGACAGAAACAAAATTATTAATATGCAATTTACTGACAAATGGATAAACACCGTCATGGATGACACACGCCTACTTGGAATAAATGTAAAAAACGCAAAAAGTAATCTACTAAAACATTATTTTCGCTATTAAATACTTACACATCAAAAGCGACCCCTCATATGATATACAGTTTGAAAGAAAAAAAAATCCTTTTTAATTAAACCCTAGCCAACAATGATTACCATTTAAAAAAATACAATTTTATGCCATAACTCGAAATTGCACGTTTTTTTAAAATTTTCTCGACGGTACAGTATTATACAGAAATAAGTTGTTTTTTCATAGCATTACAAAAGACCAAGTTATTAAGATGTGCCTAAAAGTCGAAAAATCGAGCTTTTGTTTATAACTCGAAAACAAAAAGAGATAGCCCATTTTTGTTTCTGCCAGTGAAATTGTCTCAAATAAAGAGATCGAGAATGTGTCTTCCATTTTTTTGTATCTCTTGCAGTTACCTAGTTGCGCTAAACAAACATCGAAATTTGCCCAACCTGTGCGGTATTTGGAAAATGTTGAAACATTATTTTTAAGAGGTATGGATTCTTCTAGTTTGCAGAATAATTTAAATCATTTCCTTTACATCCTAATTTTTGGTACAAAGGAGAGACCTTATTTTTCCTTAAGTGTATTTTGAAACCCGAGGGCTAGAAATATATCGAGGATAAATAATTACGTTCTCTTTCGAGGTGTACAATTTTTTCCACGATCCACACTGGGCCAAAATTCGGACCCACTGGCCAAAACCCAAATTTATTAACATTCCAATCCTGCGCTGATACTTATCTACCTAAAAAACAATATAACAAACCATCTAGGAATGAATACAATAGATTGCTGAGGTCAATATACAGGTGGAAACCTTATGCAAGAACAGCAGATAGTCGATAGTCGTTTGTTACGAGCCTTTCTATGCGAAATATATCGACGTTTCGACGTCAATATTTTTACTATACTTTATGACTATAATTGTTATTTTGTGTTCACCACTTATTGGCATGTAAATAGACTAAAAAACTATTCAAATAAAATTTAAAATGTGCACATATTTTTTTATATCGATATTTATCATCTCGATGGAGGGCAACTATTTAAGAGAAAACCTTGATTTGATCAGACTTTTAAAATTAGTAGTGCGAAGTTGTGCTCTGAATTTTTTTGAAACAATTAGTGTCTATGAGCTTTCCTCAAAAAAATTATTTGCTACTTTTTTGCTACTTTGGATTTGATTACTATTAAGACGGATGCATACGCCTGATTTACATGTGTCACGTGTTCTCAGTCAGTCATTTTCTAGATATATTGTAATTATTCTTTTACGCTTATTTACTACTTGCATAATATTGGATATTTATTTAAAAACAGTAATAATAATAATAAAACTTTTTTAATAATGTTTTTTTTTTGCAAAAAAATCATCAATTATTGACCTTTGGGATAAACAGGGATACTCACTTCGGTTTTTGTAACAGTTAAATCAAGTTTTAATTAAGATTGAAAAAATATGTATATCTTAATTAAAACTGGAATTAGTGGTTATAGGAGAATGATAAAAAAATTTATTGTTTTGTAATGTTTACAAATACTGTTCTTCATCAGAAACTAAATGCAATAATCATTTATTGATGTTTCCAATAATTAGTTATCGATATCCTAATCCGATGTGAGAACCTTAACACTGACTAACAAGTTTTACAATTTCCTTTGTTAACTTTGAGATACTGGATTACGTTAATAAGATTATTTGAAGTTCTCAAGTAATATGCCCTAGTAAGTTTTGGAAAGTGTAAATTACTATAATGTCAAGATCTCGTTTAATTTCATTTGATAAGTTCCCAGTAAAGACTTGTTAGGTATATAGAGTTCGATGGCAAGCGTGGAGTCCCCATATCATTCGTGTTAATAAAGAGATCATGATGATGCGTCTTTGTGACAAATAACTTTAACTGTATTGTCATGGCGCATTGTGTTTCTTACAAATAATTCGCTTTTGGGAGTTTTTTTCTAAGCAATTATTGAAATAAAAAAATCGGGTGCTCCTCGGAAGTAATTTCTCGTCATCATATCAAATTTGAAATGAGGAAGTACATAATTGGCGCTAAGAATATAATTTTATTTATACTTTTAACGGTTAATCCGATGAGAAATTTTCAAGAGACCTTTTCAACACAATTCCTTGCTTCCATGCTTTTATGCAAATTTCGGTAAATTTCTACCTTGGATCTCCCTGGTATTATATACATAACGTATCAGATTTCCATGTTAAGCCGTATTAAAGCAAATTATATCACGGACACACAAACAAACAGATGTGTTGCCGAATCAGATAAACGTATTATTTTTGGTACTCAAAACGTCCATTTTGTATCATAATCTTAAAACAGATTTTTTACGTTAAATTTTGGTTTATTATTACATAATTAAATTTTTTCAACACTAAAACAAAAAGTCGCTCTCGGATAGAAGAACATCGACATTACTTTCTCATCACCATATCCAATTTGAAATGAAGGAAATACATAACTTTCGATACTAATGGGCCTTTTCACTACTTCTTAAATCTCAAAACAAATATGTTTATTTGAAAGCTAACTGACAGATATTCACCTTGTGCAACTCTGTTTGAAATATAAGTCTCCCATTGTTTAATAAAAAAATAAACATTTATTGTGGGAATTTGAACACTCATTTGACCTTGAAGCTGAGTGATGTCACACAGACCGGAATCATGTTGGTAGCATTTGCCAGAACGCCTAATACTACTAACATCACACCACAACTGACACATTTTACATTGTTTACGGTTAGTTTTGTGGTTATGTTCTGCGTGTTCATTTACGAATTGTGTTTTGCTTTGTTTCTGCACATTATTGGAAGAAAATGTAGCCAGGATTTTCTAAAGGAAATGCAGAAAATCTGCCGAAAGTTGACTTTATTATGGTGGACGAGTTTTACATGTCAAATTTGGATTATTTATCAGCAGAAGTCAGGAATATTAAAACAAAACAGTAAGTCATTAGTAATCTTATTTTCGTGTAATTTATTTATAAATATAATGGAACTACCATTATTTTAACATGCAATTGTTTTTACAATATTTTTCCAGTTTTCTGAATCTTCTTTTAACTGTAAAATTTCAATAATTTAGCATCAATTTCTAAATACAACTACTTTTCTTACATCAAAATGATCTTAATGTTTCTGGTTTTTGTCAATTGCTTCTCAACTTTGGCTATTTTAAACCATGTTTTTCGTCTATTTTCATCTGGTGGAACGTAAACGAAAATTTTGATTGGACAATTCATGTTGTTATTTGTACATATTGGTACAAAGCACTTTTTAAACATGTTCCACACACAACAATCCAAACTGAAAAGAAGATACTGTCAAAGTCAATTTCGACGTCGACTGTCAAAAAGCAGAGAACCAACTTTGCAATACACCGATGTGTCATGTCAAGGTCGTAGTCCCTTTGACGTCACTAAGGTGGGCTGCGTGACGTCACGTAAAAGCGCGCGCTTCATTTTCCGCACTATTTTTTTTTCGATAGAAATCGTGCTCAAAAAAAAATAAAAAAATACTGCAAGTTTTTTTTATAAAACGCTATCACATAAAGCAATAAAAAAAATTGTGAAAAGGCCCATTAAGTTTATATTCATATATGCGTAGTTTTTTGCTTTTAACATCCTTTTCCTCAGTAACGATTAATCTAGCGAGAAAATTTCCAGAGATCTTTTCGACGTAGTTCTGCAATATGAACAATTTTACCAAGAATTTGCCGACATTTAGTAGTGATCCCACTGAATGACACAATTATATTTTTCAATAGAGCAATTCCACTGCCATTTGTGGTTACATGATGGAAGAAAGTCAATGTAGACTTCAAAAAAGTTTAAAAGGAAATACAACAAATATTATTCAGTCATTACTTATTTTACCAAAAATTTTTTATAAAGTAATTGATATATTATAAAATCTTTCTGTTTCCTTTATCATATATTATAAAATCGTTTTGGTTGTTCTAAAATCATAATTAATATGTTGCCTAAGAAAATATGAAGCTTTCCGAATATAAAACAGGATAAGATGGAAATTTTCATAGATTTTTCTGATGTCAAAACTAAAAAATTTAATAGGAACTTTAGAGACATTAAAGGAAGAAGATCATTTGAGAAATCCTATACAGGAATTAATCAACAAATTACTATTATCTTATCAACTGACATGAATGGAAATCTAATTGTCAAATATTATCATGAAGAAGTAAACCACCATGGACAGGAAACGGTAGTTAACAATTTACTACAAAAATTTTATATACTAAATCTACGACAAACAGTTAAAAGTATCTGGACAACTTGATAACGATGTAAAAATAGAAAAGGGATACCTACCTAAATAATTGGACAATTACCCGTGTGTCATCTAGAACTTACTACAAAACTATACATTAATAATTATGGAAAGGACTGTTTTGGATCTTTTAAAGTTGCCATTAAAAGAAGTCATAATAAATAGTTTGGTGTTATTTTCACGTATATGGTTACCCGTACCATACACCCATCTTCAAGATACGTATTAAAAACATTATTTGCATAATGCGAAAATATAAATTTCAGACCTTTGATTCATGTTTCCATTGATTTAGATAATTTTGAAACTTTGACTCTTAATCATTTTTTAATTGGACCTTTTTACGCAGCTTATCGTTTGGTGAAGTAAATGAACAATGTTTAAAATATTCGAAGTGGCGAGCTGCTCAAAAATTAGTTAAGATATTAGAATACTTGTCAACTGTTACTTTAGAAGTACAAACTGGTTTATAGATAATAAACAGATTGAATTTATATAGTGACATAGTTATTTATCATGGTGGATCCCAGTGGACCGAGAAATGCATGGCAAAAATGTAAAGTTGTTTAACTTGTATCCTGCTAAAGATGGAAAAATAAAAATTGACAATGTTGAAAAATCAAATAGTATCGTGTACCACCGATCAGAATCATAACTTAGTGTTTTAAATATAAACGAAAAAAGAAGAGTAATGGTTCCTATTTTTGAAAATACAGTTACTGAGGGAGAGATCAGTATTAGTGTTTTATATAATTAATAATTTCCAAATAATTTAATTTTAAAAATAGGATAGTCTGAAACTATTACTATGACGCTTTAATAAATAAATAAATATTGAATTGACAGAAAACATTTAATATTGAATATAATGAAAGTCTTCTGAGGCGGGATTAATCATATTATTTCAGGTATATTCAAACAATACTAACAGTCCATTTTCAGTTCATTTTCAAAATCTAGAATTTGATTTTTATCTCGTTATTTGGACTTTTTCTTCCTCACTGTAAACCATTTTGATTATTTCATCAAAGAAATATCACTTGTCAAACATAATAGTTGTCATTTTCATAGCTCACTTTAATAATGTTAACTTTTCCATATTTACAGTAACTAATTTAACTAATATATTCGACGTTTAATAACTCAAAAACGGTATACGGTAGAGTTAACATATGGTATATTTTTGATATCAGGAACAAAGGATCATTTTAAAAAATTTATAATATACAGGGTATCCCATTTAAAAAATATATTATTTTTAGTATCCCCCTGAAATCTGCACGCTACTGTACTTTTGATAGCATTTTAACAAAATTCAGTCATAGCCACACAACTTTTATTTAAAACTTTTTTTTAAGGGGTGGGTAATTTATAATGAATAACCCTGTACCATTCATTATAAACAATACGTGAACTGTGCCACTAACCGTGATTAACTTAGTTCGCATTAGCTCTTAAATTATAAATAAAATTAGTCTACCTAATTGATACCTTTTATGAGTATTGTAGAATAAATATTAGTAAACAAAGTCTGCAAGATGCGGGTGTGCTAGTGGTTCCTCGGTTCGTGTCAGCTCATTGTTTTCTTTCCATATATGGATGGTGTTTGGCCCACTTGAACTTGATAAATGAATGCATAAGGGTCATTTGTATGGCACAGACATTAGGAGCCTCCCAAAATGTGGGGTGTAATGTATTCCATTGTGAAAATATAAATTATATAACTCATGTAAGAATAAAACTGATAATGATGCAGCATAAAAAAGTTTATGAAATATTTCGGACCCACGCTTATTCTTATAAATTCATGAACAAAAGATGTTCATGCTGAGTGTCACACACAAAAGAATATAAAAAACGAAGGGACCTTTAATTTTATTATTTTTGGATGTCATAATTTAAATTTAACTGCTTGTTTTGACAGTCCTACAAAATTGTTAAGCAATTATGTTTACACGCCAAAATAAATGACGTTAGTATTAATGGTTTAAATTAGGCAAACAACAAGTTCACAAGAAACCGTGATAAATCACAAATTGCAATCCTCTGCAATTGGAAACAAAGTCCCTTTAATGTGACTAATGCATCAAACGTTTTATTTTTATTCGATATTGCTTAAATCCAATGGCGTTAAATTGAACTTCCACTAAAATTTTATTTCGCTTAAACTAGATGGTTAACTACAGTTTAAACTGATCATTATTTAACTTCAAATAAAACACAATCTATCTTAATTTATAGTTATCGTGTTGTATTCATCGGGTCTAAGAGTGCAAAATTTATAACATAAAAAAGAGGTCGACATTAAATAAATGATTAAAAATTTTTTTTAATTTTTATTATAATTTATATTAATGTCAAACATAGTTCTTTTTTTCATGTAATACTCTCTGAAATTGATTACTAAGTAGGCTTTTGTCCGATCCTTTTTACTAGGCAATAATACACAGTCTATTCATATGTCCCTTATACATAACTATTATTATAATCGGTTTCCACAAGATACTATTATAAATTTTTACTATACTTTTATCATCTCAAAATTTGTAATTTGATAAATTTATCGAATACATAAATGACTATTCAATTCATTTATCATTTGTCAAAAATTGACCAGTGAAAATTCAAAACATTTGATTTTTTTGTCCAATCAAAATGAGTTATTTTGATTATTTTCTTTTGTCGGTATTACTCATATACTGAAGTGAATATTTTACACAAAAGTAAAGAAATTTTAGTTTTTTACAGTAAAGTATGAAATAAATTCACGATTTCTTAAACCAAAAGTATCTAGAAAAATCCTCGTCAAGTCAATTTTTAATTTCAATTGCGCATCTTGTCCTTTATTTTTTTGGTTATGACGTCATCACTGTTTCAATTATGATGTCATCGTATATTTTTTTAAAGGAACACCCTGTATATTTCTCCATCTTTGAATTTTGAATCAACAGCTGATTCCAAAAATGTATCACACTTGGGTCTAAAATTGATAAGTTGAAAAATGCGGCCATTTTGAATATAAGAATTTTCTGTTGTTTGAATAAATAATAGTCACTAGAACTAACGATTAGTTAATAATAAAAACGACTGATAGTAAATGTTCGAACTGTACTCCTTGTTGTAGCTGACAGTACCCTAAACGATGAATAAAGTGTTGCTGAGCCTTGTTTATAGTTTCCTGAGAAAGGTTGTTTATTTCTGTTCTAACTCTCTCTTTTAATTCAACAATGTTTTCCGGTTTGATTTTATAAACTAAGTTTGTTAAATAGCCCCACAGAAAATAATTTAATGGATTGAGGTCCGGTGACCGTGGTGGCCATTCGATGTGTCCACGTCTACCAATCCACTGGTTCAAAAATATTTGGTCAAGATACCTTCGAATTTCTGTTGCATAATGGGGAGGCGCACCATCCTGTTGATACCATAGGCTTTCGTCAACATTTCCAGGATTAATGCTACTGGAGAATAAATTTAATAACGTAGAGATGAGTTAGCCCATTAAAAATTGGAAATATGCAGGTCCGCTTACAGGTCCACCAAAAAAATTGGGTCCAATGGCTCTATTTCTTGCAATTCCCGCCGGATAATGTGTGTGCTGCTCCGGCAACCATCGAGGGTTTTCCCCTGGTCAGTATATACAATTCTGACGATTCGCTTCACTATTTAATTTGAAAGTGCATTCATCGGAGAAAATAATATTTTTTATCAGAAGAGGATCACCATTGCACATATTCATCATTATTTCTCAAAATTGTATCTTCCGATCTGGATCATCATCACTTAGTTCTTGTACAAGCTGAATCAAAAAGGATGCCATTTTTCTAATTTTAATACTGTATGTACTGATGTTTTAGTAACATCATAATCGCGACTAACCTGGCAAATGCTGGGATGTGGATTTTCCTCAAGAGCTAGTAAAATATTTACTTTTTTATCCTCGTCAACACCTGGGCAACCTGTTTCTGGTAAATCTTCCACTGTGCCAGTCTCTCAATTCTTTTTCAGTTACCCACTGTCGATTGAGTTATGGGTCGTTCTGGATATTTGGTATTAAATAAATAACATACTTTTTATTGAGTTCGTATCCTGTCACCATACCCCGTAAGAATTTCAATTATCTGCTTTACAGATACACTCATGTTATAAATTAAAATAAATCGATAACAATTATTGAGAAACCACTACTGGGGTAAAGTATTGTAACGAAGTGACTATTTTATAGAATTAAAATATGTAACTATGTGCTATTAGGTCTGATTCAAAAGATATTTTAAACATTGTAATACCGCGCCCTTAATAGTGGTATTGTCAGTTGCTCATTAATAATAGTGTAATTGTTATTTATAAGATAGGTAGTAGTGATCCGTTTGTATAAACATTTCAAATATGCCGAGCTGCAGATAGTACGTGAATCACGAAACGCGAATCGCGCATATTGTCCCCGGCACTCCTGTGCCCGCGCAAAAGGGAAGGACCCCGAGACTGGAAACAAACAAATCAGTTTTCGTCTGGCCGCTGACCGAAGAACTACGCCGACCAGCACAGTAAGTAATCTCGTTGTGAGTATAAAGGTATAGGTATTTAAATTTAATTCGGAATTTTCCGTAAAAGGTGACGTAGTTGCAATATTCCGCGCATGACTACCGCGTTCTCCTACTTCTGCTTTTGGCAGTGTTTAGTACCTTGAGGATTTTTCAGACAAGTCAGTTTCCGTCTGGCTGCTGACCGAAGAACCATGCCAACCAGCACAGTAAGTAATCTTGTGAGTATAGAGGTACATAGCTATATAAATTTAATTACGAATTTTTCTGTAAAAGGTGACGTAGTTGCAATATTCCGCACATGACTATCGTGTCCTCCTACTTCTGCTTTTGGCAGTGTTTAGTAGCTTGAGGATTTTTCAGACAAGTTAGTTTCCGTCTAGCTGCTGACCGAAGAACCACGCCGACCAGCATAGTAAGTAATCTCGTTGTGAGTATAGAGGTATAGGTATTTAAATTTAATTCGAGATTTTTTCCAAGTTCGTAAAAGGTGACGTATTGCCATATTCCGCGCATTACTACCGCGTCTCCTCCTACTTCTGCTGTTGGCAGAGTTTAGTAGCTTGAGGATTTTTCAGAGCGTCCAGGAGAGTACGTTGCTGCCGCCAGTACCTACCAGACACCGACCGCTCCAGAGAGGAAGCAGTCCAAGATACGGAAGTAGGTATCAAGGTTTGATAAAGCTTCCACTCCTGGTACCCGTCCGTCCGTCTGCTTATGGCCGATTCATTATTGCTGGTCACCTTTTCACTGCTTAATCACCGTGTCGCACCGCTTGTACGCCCGCTTACTGTTCCCGCTCGCCTATAATAAAGACCGCTTGTAAAATAAGTTGTAAATATGAAGAGGTATATAGTGTAAATAGTAATTAGTGTGTAGAATAAATGTAAATATATTGAATGAGAGTCGTTTCATTAACTGTAGTGTGTAAGTTACCTTTTCCCGACCCCTGGCTTTTCCGTTTCTTCACTGTAGTTGCCCGGCCTCTATCGTCCCGCCGATAGAGTGAAGTGGTGTTTCTGCACTCTAAACAGAAACTGGCGCCCGAGATATCCATACCGTGAGCACCGCCGTAGTGTTGGGCTTCAAAGTGACACTTCTGCTCGTGTGCAGAACAGAAGGTAGCGTCACAGTATTATTAAGTGATCCACTGTCAAAGACCATAATAATAAAATAAAATAACAAAGTAAAAACAAACAAAACTAGCCTATTTCAAAAATTAATAAAAAACCTGTTTATTTTACTCTTTTTCCTTGTTTTTTTTTACTGGCCGTATCTTCTAACTTTTCAATTTTAGATCCTAAGTGTGACATATTTGGAATCAGCTGTTGAAGCAGAATCCAAAAATGGAGAAATATATAGGGTATTCCATTTAAAGAAATACCGATGACGTCATAACGGAAAGTGATGACGTCATAACCAAAATATAAAGGATAAGGTGCGCAATTGAAATTAAAAATCGACGTTTCCGAGGATTTCTTCTATATATTTTTGATTTAGAAATAATGAATTCCATACTTTACGGACACACTGTATAATAATTATTATAATAATTACTAACGTCATCAGGACTAAAATAATAGAGTACTTACTGTTTGCTTCCAAAATAAATTGAAATTTCAATTTAAAAAACTGATATGTTTTGCAATACTACTTTTTTGCTCATTCTCTCCAGTGAATACAACAGAACAGGAAGTGACAGTAGAAGTCGAGACTACAGTAGTTATAGTATTTTTTATGTTTTTCCTTAATTGCTCAATAAGATACTCATGATGTTCAGCATATAACTGGGGATAACTTTTAATAGAATTTACATTGATGCAAGCAGTAATTCTCAATAGTTAATGTTTCCCAACACTAGCTTTCGCTAAAGGTGACAGTGCTGATGACCTTATTTTATTTTCATCTAATCCGACTTGTTCAGCTGAATATTTTACCTATTTGTTCATTTCATTAATTCTAACAGCAGAATTTTTGAATCAACCACTTGATTCTGACTTCTTCCAATAAGGATTTGGTGTCAGGAATATTCGATTTGTCTCAATATTTCTTCCTCCTTTGGAAATAAATTTGTGGTACAATCTAAATGAAACTAAGCTTACGGATAGAATGATTTACCAGGAAGTGATACCTGCCTCACATGACAAATTAGGATTCTCTTTATTTTCAATAAACCACGTTCTGATGGAATGTGGCTTAGCTCCTTCTTGTGCGGTTTTTGGAAAAATGCTGGTATATTCTATTCTCCCTATAGGAGAGCCGTGATTGATAAATTCTTCTTTAAGAAGTGTGTTAGATAATGTGTTCTTTTCCACCTCGCCAAGGAAGTTTCAAAGACGCTATAACATATTTCTTCTGAAGACATTGTCGGGTATCTTCGTTGAACAATGTTTGCAAATTCTTCTTCAATAATATCTGCTGGACTTTCGACTATTTTCCAAACACGCCTGTAATTTTCTTCTCATGGCAGCTCTAGCCTACCTCGCGGATTAAAAAACTACATCACTAAATGGGTTCATCACTATTTTCCACTAGGTAATTAAAATCTAATTCTTGCTCAAAATTTGCGGTAATATTCCAAGTATGCTTTGCCACTCTTCTTTATAGTCAATTCTATTTTGCTTTTCATATTACACGCCCAAGATTTCAATATGGCATTAATTTCAGCAGTGGATGTAGATTCGTTCAATTTATATCTCTTTTCTAACAATAAGTTTGTAAATTGCCTCCAAACATAAGGTTTTTTTTTTGTATATTTATTGGAACACTTTTGAATTTCTCCATCAATTTCACTTTCCAATTTGTCACCAAACCTTTTTAAATTGCTCTCCATATCAGAAAACTATTTATTTCGCTATTATTCCTAAAAGAATATTGCAAATACTTCGAATCAAGCAAAATTTTACAGATTTTCTAAATTAACAAAAATTTGTTTGTCGCTGTGGATATCAATGCATCATCTACTATTTAATGAATAGTACTCCGAATACCATTAGGAGTCAAAATTTTGTAAATTATTTTTGGGCGCTATCATGTTTCTTGCTCTTGCGAAAACCACTCAATAAACATTCGTGATGGCACCTCAAAAAAATATCAAGACTATTGATCATTGGTATTAAATAGGAATATGTTGTAAATTCAATACATTATATTACATAGTACATATAAGCATTAAACGGATGAAATTCATTCTCTGAATAATGCCTCTTGTTTTAAAATAAGTTTGTTAATATTATTTGATGTATTACTTTGCACCTTCAATTTATCCAACTTCTGACACTTTATGGATATTAAAACAGCAATTTAAATCCGTATTATCCTATACAGCTTTCTATGGAAGGCGGCACCTTTGACAGGAAAACAAACCTAAAACATTCATCAAATGATTTATTTAGACCAAGAAAGATATTCCGGCCTATAAATAGTTCAACTGAAACATTTTATTTCATTCTAAACATATTTTGATATGCATTTTAGATTAGCTATAAATTTGAAACTAGAAACAACGTTTGAAGTTGTCATGAGTCGATACTGTCTTATTTCTACTTTCGCGGCAAATTGCCCTGGCGCTTTACTTGATTTATTCAAATGTTTGTCTCATTTTTGAAGATATATGAATTTCTGGAGACTCAGAATTTCCTTAAGTAATTTACATAACACTTTGCTTAATTTATCATGAAAACTTCATAAGGCTGAGAAAGAAAATTATTTCAAATATTACGCACAGTTTCCTAAACACGCTTATTTTCCTTTGGATATACAGGAGAGAAAAAGTAAGATAAATGTCATTTCGTTTTACAAGGGTTAAATTAAATGACTTTTAATTTTGCAGAACAGAAAGAGAATACTTTAAATTTTGGTATAAATAATAAATGATGGAGATGTTGTAAATATACATCTTAATGAAGTGATTTTCAATTCAAACTTTGGACAGCCATATCTTTTCGATTCTTGGCAGATTTATGACTTCTTTGCACCGTTATTTTATTTTGTCTTTGGGCTTTAAATTTATGTATACACGTATTCATATTACATGTCCATAAACTTTATACAGGACGAAATATGAAGATATTTTCAGTAGATATAGTTTCTTTTTATCAAGTAGGTATGTGGGTTTTTTAAACATTGTATAATCATGTTGTCACCTTTCATATCTGCATGTATAAACTAAACAACAAATTTAAGTTTCAGTTATGGTTCTTATAGGGCAGAGGCACCATTTATGACCACTTTCAGTTATTGGTTGAAATAATACAGTTCCTTTTCATTATTCAGCGATATTTCACACAAGTATGGATTTGATGGAATGTTGGGAGTTTGGGAAGTCTTATCTATAACAAGTTTAGAAAACAGATTATAGTTTTGAAACAATTGCCGAAGTGACCGCATATCTGCAGATTTGAAAACGAATTAAATTACATTTTAAAATAATTGTTGTGTAAATCCCATAATAATAACTTTTGTTTCTTTAAATGATTCTGGAAAAGGTGAAAATACTTGGCAAATTTCTTATTAGCACCGAAGCATTTTTCACAAACACTAAAACATTCGGTACTATACTCGACGCGCGTTTTACCAATCAAGTTTGCATGATCTGGAAGTGTTCATAATCAGTTTTTTCACCACCAGATGATGCCAACTTGCTTGGCGAAATACGCTTTAATGTTTGGTATTTGTTGAAACTACTGCAGTGTGTTAGTGTCTTCACATGAAAGGATCCAACAAACGTCAGGTAACTTCATTAACAAAAATTGTGTGAAGTGTTCCACTTTTCATACATATTTTCTTTTTAGCCCTTCCTAAAAGGTTACATTCTTCTAAAAGGGCGCATGTATGGCTCTGTTAAATTTGTTTCTCTAAATTCATTCCACAGAGAAATTGATGAAGAATTTCCGCTAACAGAACACTTTTTTGTAAAGCTATTTTTATCAACCCTTCCTGATATAAGTAAACTAACAACACGACTTGTCTACTTATTTTCCAGGGAATTGTCTACAACAAATAATATACAGGGTGTAGCACAAGAACCAGACGATTTTTAAATCTTATACACCGCCGCGCCGACTGGCACGGTTGATGTGGAAGAGAGGGGGAGGGAATAGCTTACCTGACGTTATTTCAATTGGCATGGAGCAGTGGACAGGGCAATATCGTTCGTTTTTTATAGAAACCTTCTTTTAAAATTTTGGTGACTGTATTACTCAAATTTAACGATTATTTCGCCGGCATTTCAATATTTCTCATCATAGATCAGTCTTACTATGCTGTGGATACAAAATTTTCGGCACAGTGATTTTGCATTAAAGAAACCACCACCGGGTCATGTTCGTATAGTGAGAACTCCTGAGAAACTCCATAATATAATGTGAGAGCATCTGTCCAACAGAATCCACACAGTCTAGTCACGAGACATATCACTGCCTTAGAAATTTCTGCGAGAAGCCTTCGTAGAATTTTGCACAGGGACTTCAATTTTCATCTTTACAAAAAGGTTGTTGTTCAAGTAATGCGGACTGCATTAACCGGATGAATTTTTCTCAATGCTTTCTTGAACTATTGTACGAAAATATAGAGAACCTTCTGCTTATGTCAGACAAGGACCATTTTTAATTGTTCTGTCAATAATTGATTTAAAATTGACTTGAATTCACCACGAGAGGCGCTAATGTAGGGTAAGGTATATGTCACTGAACGTTAATGTTTAGTATGACTTTTTAACGCGAGTTTTTAGTAATTCTTATAAGAATTAGCTGAAAAACATTTAACACATTGGTGGCAGAAGGGGAAAGTAGTAATTTACTTGCTCAGTAGGGTAATTATTGTACCTATCAGAGGTATCTCATGTCAAGTTAGGTTATATCAAGCATGAACATGATGAAAACAACGAATGTGCATGATTATTACCTACGATTTTCTGTAGTAGACTCCTTTGGTAACGCGTAATCGTCAGGATTAAAATGTTCGTTACAAACACACGATTGTTTCAAAGGAGTAAAGTTATCCCTGCGAGTCGCTACCAACCACTGTCTTAGGCGAGTTTTGTCTCTCGGAAACTACCTACCTCACAGTACTAGAATCCACAAGATTCTTTCCAGAGAGCCGACGTTTAGTAAATCGCAAGGTCAATCGTTGGAAGTGTGTGAAATGAACCTTAAATTGCCATGTTTTTTCCATGGGCAGTTGTACGTGGCGTGCTCGAGAGTAGGTAAACCATCGGCGCTATTCGTTTTCTCTCCGAACGAAAAGACAAAAAAATATCGTTCATCACCAAGCGTTGCGATGAACGCATTACATAATTTTTGTAAATATTCGTAATATTCCAATATGGGTGCTCAGCAACCTGGTCTCAACATTAAATCCTAATTAAAATAATCTATCTATATATCTTCTATCTATATCTATTTTTGCATAAATTGACAGGACAACGACTGTCGGGTCAGCTAGTTTGTAATAAAAGTTTGTATGAACTTTGTAGTATTGTAGTATTTATGACAACATTTTTTTCCGTGTAATATTAAAAATTGAAAGCATTATTTCATTTCAAAAATCGTCTAATTGCTGTACCCCATTCTGTATTTTATTCATTTAATTCAAAACTCCCTGTGTAAAATAAAAATTGTCTCGCTTTTCTGTACACGTGTGATCAATATTTTTTACCGAATTCTTGAAAAATGGGAGTGTTAATCTAAAAAATGAATACTAATGTCAAAAGTAGTAGTACTAACCGAAAACTAAACTATTTTTTGTGAAATTAAAAATATTTGATTTTCTTTATAGTTTATGCCTATCTTTCCATGATCCGTGTACACATTGTATATTTTATAAGAGGTATTGGTGCTAATAATCGACTAATTCAATTAAAAGAGTTGTTTATTTTCTGTTTAAATGGATTTACCTAAAAGCAAAGCAACCAACATAACCAATGTGACCTAATGTCAAAAGAAGCCTTTAAAAATAAACTGAATTGGATTTGCTAATAGAGAAAATATTAAACGCTGAACATGAGATTATTTCGTTAAAACTCATTTAAACACTTTAAAAACTGCGGTTTAAAAGTTTGAGAGTTCTTTCGGAATATGAAATAGATAAAATTATTCAGAATTTACAACTTCAGTTATTTTTATTTATGCTAAATTGTGGAGAAGCCGACAGATATATAATTGTTAAATTAATTTTGCAACGTACGTTTTAACTAACAGAAAAGTTGCCAGCTTCCAACTAGTGTTAATTATTTCAGTACGTGAGTCCGTGGTCAGGGGTAAGAATATTTGCCTCTCATCCTAGGGTGCCAGGTTCGGTTGCCAGTCGAGTGGCTGGGATGTAATCGTAAGCATAAATTAGACCCAGGACTTAGATACCGGTTGTGTTTCCGTTATCTTCAAAGGTTAACGTTATTAACAATCATGATTTAATTAAATTAGCGGATATATTGAAATCTTATACTACATTCCCCGTCTTCAGTTTTCTTTTTCGACTTTTCTGAACCATGCTTATGTTTTCCTCTAATTTGAGGTCCATTGACCTCCTTTGTTAACAATTTTGGTATGTGGTGAGTCGACATTGTAATTGCTGAAACAAGAGGATGCATGGACTTTCCAGGTTTCGGTATCATTAGTAAGCAATACAACTTAAGTGCAGTTGGCTTAGATATTTTGTAACCTATTTTTTAGAGCTGGAGTAACCTATATATTATTAGATGGAGGATAAATACATTGCTTATTCATACTTGAGCCTCAAACATTGATACTGTGTCGCCATCATGGAAAGTGGTTGTGCTTAGGCCATACTGTATGATTCCTAAGCCAAGCTAGTACATAAGAAATTTTATCATTTCATTTTTTTGGAAACGTTTCATTAGGCGTTTACAATATAACATATACCCTGAACTGATTCTATAGTTGGCTCTTTATGAAACATTATTAAATATTTTAAATATATGAAAGAAATTTGCTTTTTAATGTTTCAGAAATTTTTTATTAGAAATTCTACACATGTTTCGGCTTTTTATGCCTGTGTCAAGAGTACAGGGAATACTAAACAGCAAAATTTGTGTTCATTGCTTATGTAACCACATCTGGTACCTACTATAAAACTATTGTAAAATATGCTTTGATTAGTTGGACATGACTTTATTTTTTAAAACTAATTATTTTATCTAAAATATGGTGACCAGAAAAAATTTATTGTTCATTCTTTAAATTTTCATTATTTTTAATAGTCTTACTTATTTCCAATTGTTCTAATAGATCAAGTTTCTTTCCTTTCTTTTCCGAATAGAGTAATTTAACATTATTTAAATCTATAAAATGTATTTTATGCAATGTGTTGATATTCCCGTGCTATACACATTGTTTGCAATAGATTTCCTGTGTTCCTTGAATCGCTTTCTTACATTTCGTCCAGTTTGTCCAATATATATTTTATTTACTGAAATTGTCCTACATCCCAGTTTATTAAGTTTATTACTAAATCTATCGCTGATCTTAGGCCTATAATTAATACATTTATATCTCTTATTGCATTCCTGAGGAATCGGCATAAAACTCTTTATGTACATTTTTCTTTTGTTTGTATTTAAATAGATTATCTATTAGGCTTTCTAATCTAATAAAAAACAAACAAAAGAAAAAATTACGTAAAGAGTTTTATGCCGGTTCTTCTCAGGAATGCAATAAGAAATATAAACAACAGAGTTAGTAATAAACTGATAAGTTACACAAAAAAAGTCAACTTTAAATAGAACACTTTCAGTTATCACAACTTTGAAGTAACTCTTTGATAACGCTGTGCAGTCGGCATTACTATCAAATCTCACTTTATAGTTGAAAATGCGTTAAAGTAAAACAGAGTAATACCCGCGACGTTGCACATACTGCACCAATTACTTGAAAGTGTAATAACTATACAGTACTACTTGAATTCAGTAGAATTTACTTAATTGTTACTACACGGGCATACCACAAGATGAATTTTACACTAAAGTCACAAATTTAGTGACAGTTGTGAAATGTCTACCACATTAAAGTTCCGATGCCAGTTTCCATCACTTTAGTGCTAGTTGGAATGTAGTGATATGTGCCAAAATTTAGGAAGGTTATAATGTACATTGGTCTAAGTTCAAAATATGAAAAATACAGAAGATAAATTTACCAATAAAGCCATAAATTTAGTATGATAAGTACTGAATAAATTAGCTTAAAAATTTGCCATTAAATATTACTTCCTATCCAAACTGCCTGTTTAAGATGACTTGACAAACACCATCTATTCAGGCTTCTGTTGTAAACAAGTTATTTAAAAGGAATTTAAAGACTTTCTTAATGTTATGTTTTGAACAATGGCCCAATGCGAATGGGCTCCTACATAATGAGCTATGTTGGAAATAATGGTTGTTTATTTAATTATAATTTATAAAAAAATACCACATCCTGAGTTAACTACCTTCTTGTAATAAATATTTTGATTCCTGTTTACCTGCTGATGCAACAATAAATTTTTAACCACAACAAGTGACATTTACTAATTGATTCACAGATAATTTGACACCTTTCCAGTAGAATTAATTGTCGTACCTTAATTTGTGTGACTCGTGTACTAGGAATTTGATTCAAATATAATTTAATTTCGGTGAAATAGTTTCTTGTAAGGAACCGGTCGCAACTTTAACGATTTACTTGATAAATTTTGAGGTAAATCAGACAGACCAAAATTTATTATGTGTCTAAAATTTTATAACAAATAGGATTTTCAAAGAAATGACCTTCGTCCTTCGTGTATAATCTGTTAACCACAAAGATTCATAGGAAAATTAAATATGATTAATTTGTCTTGAATACGTAAGTTTCTATATTTCACGAGACATGGTTATGATGCTATATGAGAAATATGCAAGGCATTTTCTTAGAACCTGTTGATATATTAAAGTTAAAAGAAAAGAGAATTTCTCATTTGTAAAGTAGATAATTCATAAATGAATATACATACGTAAGTGATCATGTAAGATAGTACTTTTTCTCCCAAACTAACTTTTTTAACCCATTACTAGCTGTAACTCGACAATGTTCCATTACACTGTCGGATACAATTTTTGTAACAGTTCACACTACTGTTTTTATATTGTTAATAATTCCCTATTAACTGAAAAAATATCCAACAAGTCATAATATGTAGGTACCATTTTTGTGTGAATACAATAGACCTTATTATACAGATAAAATTTTTTATAATGTGTTGGCAAATTTTGAAGAGCAACTTAGGGTGAAAACAGACGAGGCGTTTTTTGCCGAGTCGGCCGCCGATTCTGCAGACGAAACGTCAAAACAAACGAGGCGGCTGGACACCGCGACGTTTTCCGTATGATCAAAACATACCGAGCGTTTTATAAGCATTAATAAATTTCCTCAGTACGTTGTTGTCAGTTCATTCAGACACCCGTTTTGAAATAATGGATTCCGATCAAGAGTTTGTGATACTTCTAGGTGTATTATACTGCAGATTAAAAAGAAAAAAGAATCGTAAAATGTGGATACACCCAATTATTAGTGAAAGAAAAAATAAAGGATACTTTTACACTTTGTACAATGAAATCAAACAAGCCGATGAGAAGTTTTTTAATTTCGTCAGAATGTCTATGACATCTTTTAATGAACTATTAAATTTCATGTATTAATTGTTCGATATTTATTTCTATATTTGTCACTAAAATAATTAAAAAATTTTAAAATCACGTCAAATGGCAACCATGCAGGATACGTACCGATCAAAAACCGCCGGTGTCTGTGTTGCACAAGAGTTAGTACATTTATGAAGGGCCGCTTAAAGTCATAAAAACGCTTTTGGCACATGGTTGGGAACACCGTACGCTCGTCGCGTAGGCGGTGACATTCGTCACCGACGTATCGTCTGTTTTAATATATTCATAATGAATGAAGCAAACGACGATTCGTCTGAAGAATCGGCGGTCGACTCGGCACAAAACGCCTCGTCTGTTTTCAGCCTTAAAGTAAGGTGGAACATTTTCAGTATCAGTCTTGTTTTGACCTTACAAGTGCCAAACTGTGTCTGTTAGAAAGTGTTTTCGTTTGTCTCCATTACTCTTTTACGATAAAAATGTCCAGTTAAACGCGCTGAAGTTGCAAAACCTCACCTGACAAGTTTTGTTACATTTGTGGAGAATTCCCTTGTGAAGTCACAAGCGAGGCCATTGTCTGACAATGTGAAAAATGCGTCTTTTCTATATTTTGGAGTTTTAGTTGGAGATCAAGACAAGCAATGGGCTGACAAAACAACAAGCAGAACCTCTTGGTTCTCGGCTTAAGAAGTGGAATGTACTGGTTAAAGAAACAGAGATTATGACTTTTAGAAATAGAAATGCAACATTTTCCGCATTTTATAATATGGAAAATTCACTATGCGCGTGTATTGATATTGATAGTTTAATGCAAGAACTTAATATCGAATGGCGCTTGTTCATAGATTCCTCCAAATACAGTATAAAAGCTGCATTACTACATAATAGAAATTTAAAACCATCTGTACCAATTACCCATTCAGTAAAAATAAAAATGGATTATGAGAGTATGAGCACCATTTTAAGTAAAATTAATTACAACAATTACAAATGGCGAATATGTGGCCATTTTAGCAGGGCTTCAGAAGGCTTTACAAAATACTGCTTCTTCTTCTTCTTCGTGAGGGAAGGGTGCGTTCACAGTGGCGTTCCCGAAGGGTTTCGGTTACCCACTGTCCACCCACCCTTTTTGGCCGTGGTTATGGAAACCATTAGCTCCAAAATACTGCTGTTTTCTTTGTTTGTGGGACAGGCGTGCAGTATAAGAACATTATGTGAAAAGAATTTGTCCGGAAAGGAAACAATTTGAACCAGGAACTAGTAATGTTAAATATGTGCCCCTCGTACACCCTAAAAATGTTCTTTTGTCAACTCTTCACATTAAACTTGGACTAATGAAAATGTTTGTGAAGACTAAGAATAAAGAAGGTGAACGATATAAATACTTAAGAGAACTTTTTCCTTAATTAAAGGACGCCAAACTTAACACGTTCGCGGACACTCGTTTTTATACGTGTGTGTCTAGGAGGGCAGTGACGGCAATTGCCGCATACATGTTTGCACGTACATGGACACTGTCGGCATTTGCCGACAAATGTTTATCATGTTATAGACGACACCAGTGTTAAATGCTGTCAATTTTGTATGTATTACGGGATAACATGTCCCACTGGACACCCAAACTCAGAAATTGAAAGAGAAAATTCTGCTAGTTTAGTGGTGGGGGCAATATTTGAACATGCAACTTTAGCACGCAGTTATCCGCTATTCAGTCGTGCACTGGCATTCAAGGGGTACGTTTATTATCATTTCTGTGAATATTATACGTGTGGTAAAAATGGACGAGAACACAGAAAAGCAGACGAAGATTCCAGCACACATGATCCATATAGCACTGACGATTCCTTGGCAGACCCAGAATATGTTCAAAGTGATTCTGGTCATGATGATTCTGAATATAAATTTTCCCAGAATATAGATAAACGTAAGTACTATGCAACTAAAAATATATAAGCATTTTTATCAAAAAATTTATTTTTGTAGCGGGTCCATTGCGACAGAAAAGAAAACATGTAGTTAGTAAACGTGACAACTCCGAGTTGTAAGTATAAAAGACGTTTGTAGCGTTGAGTGAGATTTAAATCTTTTACTCACCGTATTTAGGTAAGTAATTATGTCTACAATAGATTAATTATTTTAGGTCCCCAATCAAATGATTCTGATACAGACGTAGAAGTTGCAGATGACGAAATAAAAAAGGATGTGTGGGAAGAAACATATTGTGTTATCAAAGATTTTTCGTTTGACCAGACCTCTGTCGGTATCAAACAAAATATCGAGAATAAGTCTCCACTAGAAATTTTCGAAATGATTTGGACAACGGATATAATGAAGTACATACTTGATAAAACAAATGAATATGGTGAATCCCTATATCTGAAAACAGACCTAAAACTAGAAACGAACGGTTTAAATCATTTACAAAAGTTTCCCTAGATGAAATGAAAAAATTCTTTGGGCTCTGTCTTCTGGCCGGCCAATTAAAATTTCGTTCAATAAGAAGCTTGTTTTCATTAGATCCTTTATATTACCATCCAATATGTTTTTTCTACAATGTCGGGTAGGAGATTTGAACAAATCTTAAGATGTTTGAATTGCTCAGACGATAAAAACAAAGAAGATCCTTTGTTCAGAGTAAGTTGGTTGCTAAAAAGTGTTATATCGTCAAGCCAAGATATGTATTCTCCTCAAGAGGCCTTGTCCCTCGACGAATCTCTTTTGATCTTTCGCGGCAGGTTAAAATTTCGTGTTTATATAAAGAATAAAAAATCGAAATATGGCATAAAATTCTATGAATTGTGTTCATCAGATGGTTTTGTCTTAAACATGGAAATTTACAAAGGAAAGAACAACAGTGATGACGCAAGAAAAAGTTCAAAGGTGAATTCATTAGTACTTAGGCTTATAGATGCATATTTGGACAAGGGCCACCACTTGTACATAGACAATTTCTATACTGGCCTACAATTGTCAGAATGTTTGCAGGAACGAAAAACTTATACCACAGGAACATTGCGTTCTAACAGAAAACGGAGATTACAGAAGCTAAACTAAGGGCGGGTGAGCATGTTTGGAGAAGATGTGGAAACATATATGTTTATAAGTCGCGCGATAAACGCGATGTTTTGGCTATCACAACCAGATATCAACCCAAGCTTATTGAAACAACTAATAAATATGGTCAAAATAAAGTTAAACCTATTGAAGTTGCCGATTATAATGACAACATGTCCGGGATTGATAGGGCTGACCAACTGATCAGTTATTACTCATGTCCCAGAAAATCAATTAGGTGGAATAAAAAGGTAATATTCCACATTTTGGACATAGCTGTGTGGAATGCATATTACTTATATAAAAAGATAGAAAGTAGTAAAACGAATTCGTTTGATTACTTAATTAAGTCTTTGTTAGGCAATTCGCCTGATCAAAAAGATGGCAGAGAGTTCGTCACTGATGTTCCAAATAAAACAAAAATAAAAAAACAAAAAAATGGGAAAGAGAACGTAAGATATATTCTTGAAGCCATACCCGCAACCAACACCTCCAAACGAAAGGGAAAACACTACAAACTATGCCGATGTTCTTCAATAAAACAAAGAAAAGAGACACCCAGGCAATGCCGCGATTGTTGGAAGTTGTTTTCTAGAATGGCATCAATAAATATTTTTAATTTTTTTTTGTTATAAACAACTGTCTGCATACTAGTTTTTGTGTTAATAAATGATGATTTTATTTCTTTTCTTAAATTTTTACTGACGGCATATGACGTCAAGTATCCCAGTATGACTAACCGTGTGTTTTATGGGACATGACGTCATATGCCGCGCCATTTAAAAATCCTATATTGATTAGGACATTGTTACAAGTCCAAAGCTATTTTTCACTTTTCTAAGATAAAAAATAAACTTTTTATCATTGTGACATTTTTAAGGCACACATACAGTTTGTGGTGTCTGTTAATAAATAACGTCATTGACGTCATATGCCAAGAATGTTCGCGAATGTGTTAAATAAGGTATTTTTTTTTTGGTCCTCAAATTAGAAAATTGCTTGACGAGGCAGATTTTAAAGAAACACTAAACAGAAAGGAACTCAGAGCTTGGAACTTATTTGTAAGCATATTAAGGGAATTTTTAGGGAACAAGAAGGATAAGAACTACAAGCAACTAGTAAGCAAACTTTTAGATTTGTACCAAATGCATTCTCATTTAATTTTTTTTCCTGAAACTTTGGGTGCGGTAAGCGTCGATCACTGAGAAAGATTTCATCAAGATATCAAGACAATGGAAATTCGTTAGCAAGGACGAATGGGATCCTGCCATGATGGGAAATTACTGTTGGTTCTTAAAGCGAGACCATTTGACCCCCCATAAAAGAAAAAAATTAACTGAGCATGTTTTTCAAAAATTATTCTTTATCTTTGTAGATATATCTATGTAAGCCTAATATATGTCATATACATCATTGATATATAGCAATAAATAGATTAGTAAAATTAATAATAATGTTATTCCTGCCCATAATGGTATAATAATGAAACAGGAAATTGTTACGTGTTACGTCTTTTTGCTTGTCATTTCAGTAATAAAGAAGGCTTTATTACAATGGGCTATGCTATTTAGGTACATGTTACAAAAAAAATATATTTTTTTGTCGGCCAGTGTAATGTGTTTCCTATTCGCTATACAGAGTAAACTGTGATTTCTTGCGTAAAAATCATATGTTTAACCAAAAACGCCTTTCTAAAAAGTTACAGCTTTCAAAGTTTCAAACATTTCAAACTTTTATATCTTTTAATTTAGTTAAATTACACTTTGTTATAAATTATCTGTTATCTACAATTATTAGTACATAAAGTAAAATAAATAAATAATTTAACCTTCTTCAACATTGAAAGAAAATTTATGAAGTGATAATATCATTCATGTTTTGTGCTTTTGTAAACAATTAGTAATAAAATATACATTTATTGCTTCCTCAAGCAATAATTTAGGATTAAGAAAATTTTTACGACTCCCTAGCTAGCCCGTACTAACTTAACTGTTACTTTTATTCATCGAGAAATATGGATTAACATGGATTATCTCTTTCAGAAACTGAAATAAAACAGAACACTTTTACAACCAGATAATGTAATTCAATAGATAATTAGGTGAACTCAGATCAGTAAATTTAGGAATTTGTGACTTAAAGACAAAGCGAAAAATGGTTGCATAATTACTTCTAGATATATTAGAGACAATCATTATATTTATCGACTAAAAACCAACTGCAAGATAATTTTTTAACTGAGTTACAAATTTAAACGTTGTAGCTATCTGTTCTACGCATAACAACATTTTAAAACGCAATAATAAAGAAATAGTTGTGAACATTAAATGATATTGTTATAACTTCTGAAATTGTTACAAAAATGCCAATAAGAGTAGTTATTTCTTATTAAACTGAAATAATATTTGCATTTGCAGCAATACCTTATATGTGATAGACAACGATGACCGATGTGATAATTAAAATGAGTTTTATCCTGAGTAACCTTATTTTCCCAAGACTGTGAAATTTTTCTTTAAATGTAGTTAATTTTTTAAATATTTATTTACCAGATATACGAAGAGTTGAGACTCAAATACAAATACACGGAAATCATTTAAAATAATATCTTTTCTTAGTAGGTATAATACAAATACTTCATAAACACAATAAAAATGTTCAAAAAGAGACAGGTAAAATCTTGAGCTAAAGTTTAGGATCAACTTCATTTCGACTCAACTGCTTTGAGTGTCTGGAGGTCAACCTTTTCTTATTCAATTCATTATGACCTAGTGTTACAAATATGTATGTAACAATAACAGTGTTCTTCAAATTTCGTCTCTAATTCAAATGAACACCCATACCTACAGCTGAAGTATTAAAATTTAACTAATTTTATTTGTTTTTAAATTTTATAACATATGGAGCAGGCGCACCGTCATGTTGAAAATGCATATTTTGTTGAACCTCGTGTCGACCAATGTTCATATAAACTTTTTTCCTATTTCTGGCCGTAGAAGCAGCTGGTAAAATATTGCATACTAATTTTGGGACACCCTGTATTAATGGAAAAATAAACATCTGCGCTTGTGTCTTTACGTCAAAAGATTAGTCAGAGGGTGTTTTTTGACAGCTAATATGAAATACAAAAATAATATAATACCCTAACGTTTCGGAATACGAATTTGCGTCCTTTTTCAAAGTTATGTATCTTTTTTTAGAATATGTCAAGCGTGAAACTTCACACATATATCATTTGTTTATGTAATATTCATAGATACTTAAAAAATTTTACAATATTCATTTTGTTTAATTCTTCTTGTACCAAAATCTACAGAGCAATGGGATAAACATTTTTTTCTTCATTCAATAATATTATTGCAGATTCCTTAATTTTCCTACTTTTGCTGCCCGGTGCTTTCATTAAAATATTTGCCGAATCCTAGTTTATTCTATTTCTATTTTCCCAAAATTATTCGCAAATTTTCTATTTTTCAATTTCATTCTAATATAACTTTTATGCTCACCTAACCTTACACTGAGAGGTCTGGATGATTTCCCACATAATGTTTTTACACTCACACGGAATACTGTAGTTTTTTGAATTTTCTTACAATTTACTGGTTTTGTTTTTGTTGTAGTGGATGTCGAAGTATTACTCGTTTGAAATATTGTCCTAACATGAAATTTATCTCCGACATCACGTAGCTTTTCGGATAAACCTTGTATATAAGGACTTATTGTTGTATAATGGTATTCAGATTTTTGTTGTACCGGATTATTAAGTTTATTCTGAATATTTATTAGAGTCCTGTCAACAAAAAAACCGGGATATTTAATAAATTCTTTTTCTCATTATTTAATATTTGATCATTAGATGAAATTATTTTTGCCCTGTCATACAAATATTTAGCAACACCACTTTTAACATTAATTTCCTGGTTAGATTTAAAATTTAATTTAAAATTTTTATCAGAATGAGTTATTTTTCTGTATACACTAGTTCCAAATGTGTTATTAATTTTTTTAACCAAAATATCCAAGAAGGGTAATTCATTATTACTATCTACTTCCAAAGTGAATTTAATTGATGGTTCTTTATTATTATAGTTTTCTAAAACATTATTTAATAACTCGATATCATGAGGCCAAAATATTCGGTTAATATACAGGGTGATCAGTTGAAAATTCTACTTTTAAACCCATTTTTTGTGCTTAAAAATATGGCTAGAACAAAAATTAAAAATGGATCTGTAGCATGTTTTACCATGTTTTCCTGAATGCTATGAGTTTGCGTCTACCTCAAAAATATAAAGGGGGCGCCACATAATCAAGTTTTTTAAACGGAACACCCTGTATATTTTCAGATATTTGGACAGTTCCTTTCCTCCCCCATTATAAATTTATATGATTGTTATATATTCCATCTTCAAATAACTGAGTTATTCAAATAAAAAAAGTAATATTCTTAAAAGTTTGGGATACCTACAACTAAATTATTTTCAACAGACATGCATAAAACAATAATGATTTAAAATACCGATCGTTGATCTGTTAAATTAATTTTATTTAGTCGGTTTCGATTATTTTTCTGTTTTGAGTACTTCTTAAAGATTTTTTGTATAAAAAAACATAATAACGCCCGTGTATTCTGTAGAAGAACGTAATAATATTTTAAATGTATATTTTCTTTCCAATGGAAGTGTAACTAAAGCTAAACGTTTATAACAAAGAAGATATTCGCAGAGAAGATGCCCACATAAAACTTATTTTAAATACCTTAAAAAAAATTTAGAAGAACAAGTTCGTTGCACAACACCAAAAGAAATTATACTGCAAATGAAGAAGAGGAATTAAATGTTATATTATTATATTTTACTGAACACCATTCAAAATCTATTAAGGATGCAGTCCGAGATCTTGAGATGTCCTACGGATATATTTAAACTGTACTCAAGAAAATTAAATGTAAACCATATAAATTTAGTGTGGTTCAAAAATTGAATGATAACCATTACGAAAAGCGTATGAATTTTTGCAATGAAATTTTAGCACGAGGCAAATTTTACTTTATCTGGATTATTTAATAGACGAAATGTACATTATTGGTCTACTGAAAATCCCCAACTAGTAAAGGGAAATTTAGCGACAAGGTCGCCAATCTACAGGGGTTTGGAGTGGATTATTGAACAATACCATTTTTGGGCCGATTTTTTACGAAGGTGGTTTAAATGGAAGAAGATATAAACAATTACTAGAAAATGAATTAAAACACTTTATAAATGATCTTCCTTTACAAATTTCTACGCAGATAATCTGGCAACAAGACGGAGCACCATATCACTCAACTAGGAAGGTAATTGAGTTTTTAAATCGAAAATATCAAACATAGGCAGAAGTGGCACTATACTATAGCCTCCACGAAGCCCAGATTTAACACCTCTCGACTTCTTCATGGGGTACACTTAAAAATAGGCTATATAAAGATAGACCTAATAATTTAGAAGAATTGAAATAAAAATTTGTCAGGGAAATAGGGGTTTTAAATATTAATCCAGAAATGTTTCAATATATATGTTTCTTTTCTTGACCGTTAATATCAAATAATATCTTTTTGTGGGGATTTCGGTCAGGTATAACTAATTGTATTTTTTTTCTAATGTTTCGGTTTATTATACCATCATCAGAGAACTACAATTAATATAATATTTTAAAAACATAGTTATGGTTATTTTACATTACAATTTACTTACACTATTAATTATTAGGTATTTGTTTTAAAATTTGTTACATGTTATTGGATTGTCTGACAGACAAGATTTTATATACAGGGATCCATAAAATTCAATATTGTTAGGTGAATTATTGCATTTTGCTTGCCATTGAACTCATATATAGATAGACCTTATTTATCACAACGAAACAAGAAATTTGACTAATAATTAAGGCTGGGAATCGAGTACGAATAATCCGAGTATTCGAATATTCGAGAATTCGAATACGAATTATTCTAATGGGAAATTATTCGAATATTCGAATATTCGAAATATTCGAATCTTCGAAATATTCGAATACTCGAATATATTCGAATAATCGAATACTCGAATATATTCGAATACTCGAATACTCAAATATTCGAATACGCGATTATATTCGAGATTAAAATTAAATTTTAAATTTTAGAAAACCTGTAAATATTTAACTATTGTCTTTTCATGTATTTGTTTTACCTTCACAATCTGCGTCTTTTTTAAAAACATTCTAATTTTAGAGCACTTTTATTTTTTTTCGAAAAGGAAAAACAGTTCAGAAGTATAATAAACTAGCTCTGTTTTCGTTTTATTTAAGCTTCAATAGGTAAATGTGAACAATAGCGCCTCAATTCTAAAATAAAATACTAATTAAATAATTCTGAACCTTAAAGCACATGTACAGGAGACATACCCTATTGTGGGTATGGAAAGCAAATCAAATTGCGTGCTTAGTGGATTACATCACCACTATTATTGTGGTCTATCCAACCAAATACTCAAATAGAGTATTCACTATTCGTTAGTATTCAGTGCTATACCTATTAATAATGAATATTCGAGGATCCGAATTATTCGGATACCCATTCGAATAATTCGGATTATTCGAGTATTCGAATTATTCGAATAGGTATTTGAATTATTCGAATATCCGAATAATCGAATAATTCGAATATCTGAATAAATCAAATACCTATTCGAATAATTCGAATAATCCGATTATTCGAATATCCAAATAGTTCGAATATTCGAATATTTTTTCGAACGAATATTCGAATACTAAAATCTGAAAAATTCCCAGCTTTTCTAATAATTGTAAAATTACCAAAACTGGATTTACCCGTTTTTTCATATTTTCTCTTCAAACCGGAATGAACCTAATTTCATAGTCACCAGGTATGGAAATATTCAGAATATCGTAAGATGAATGAATATCTGCACTGTAAATATTTAAAAAAATCAGGTTTATTACGAACTGTTTAACGAAATCGTAAAATTTCATTATTTACAACAGGAATATTGAATACATTTTATAGTCTGTATTGACTGTAAAGGAACTTTTTATTTATTGTAATAATTTTAAAAGTTCGTACGACATTCAATTGTTATATTGACATAGTTTGAGACCACCCAGTGCTATTCAATTGTTTTATCAATAAGTAAATTGCATTTAAATTTAATTTATTGTTACACTGTTCTTTGAACTTTTACGTGTACACGCCTACAAATGTCAGTTATTCTAAAACGAAGTGCAGAATTCTAGATAGAAACATTTATTAGAGGTGCATTTCGTGTATCGCCGTGATTGTTTCAGTAATAAATAGTGTACATTGATTTTAATAAAAGGGAAATAAATAATTCACTGAAAGTAAATAAAACTGTTTTATGGATTTCACAATTAAGCGAGGTAAGTGGCATGAGTGTCGCTTGGGGAGGTAAGTAGGGGCAGTTACTCCAATATGGAATATCAAGACAATGTAAAAAAATTAAAAAATCTGACATTTTATTTGCTTTGTATTTATACATTGAAAGGATGCTTATATAATACCCAATAACTATTTTATTATTTTGTCAAAAAATGTAAAAATATATTGTAAAAAATAAAAAAAATTAGGTGCATCTCGAGTACTTTTTCATCTTTATATGCAATTTGAAATAAATAAATGTCTTTTATAAAAGATATTAACTTCGTAACATGAAATCCCATTAGAGTTATAATAGAGGACTTTTTTATGATTTGTGTGTCATGTTCTGTGCATGTAGTCTGTGTTGGACGTAGTCGACAATGCTGAGTTTAGAAGTTTCATTACAAAATACTTACCACGTTTTCCTTTATCTAGTAGCCTTACTTGCAAAAAACATATCTACCAAGTGTATATTGAAATGTTTTGAATTATAAAGGATATACGAAACAATTTTTTTTAGGTGACATGGATGAAACAACTTACTGTCGGTGTAATAAGGTTGTTAATGTTATACTAAGAATTTTGAATGTTCAAAACGCGCTGTGATGTAAATTGTCAAACAGCAAAAAGTCGAGCTATAAACAATAAACTAAAAAGTGTTTTTTACAGGAACCTAGTATACAAGACAATGTGTAAACCATACTACCATACAGAGGGATCTGTATTATCAAAACTAGAGCCAATTAACGATTTAAAGGCCATATTGACATTACACACGTTTACACGAACTAAAATTGGCTTATTTTGTCATCGAAACATTTTTATTGTTGGCCAGTGTAATAGTTACCCCACTTTCAATCTAACCACATGTATTCATGCCCTTTTTCCTATATTTTTATGTTTAGATTTGACAATAATTCCTAAAAAGGAACATAAAAAGTTTTTTCTTCATCCATATATTATAAAAATATCTACCGTATATATTTTCCAAGAAACTAGATTGAAAGAAACTAACTTTCATGTCATGTTCGTTATTGTTTGTGTAAACATTTAAAATTTTAATTTGATTTAAATTAATAGCATCACGTAGGCTTGAACTATATTGTATTCACGTTGAGCTGACAAGACTTTATAATTTAAATGTGCACCACTCCCATGTAGCGAGGTGTAGAATTTGACCATCGAATTGTTATATGTGCAAAAGCCAAATGTTGGGATACTCTTCAACATGAAACTCCGCTAGAAAACAACTGCTATTAATCGACCTTCATAAGTTGCTTAAAACAATGCTGGGATGGGTTCACATTTTTATTATTTTTATATATTCTCAGCAAGCTACGTGAAGCAGTCTGTATGTTGAAATGGCGACAGCAAGGTCTAGACGATTAAAAAAATTTGTATACAATATCAGATCCAACCTTATTTCATTAAACGAACAATAACCGACAATCTTTGGATGTAAACTTGGATAAGTCATTTGAAGACAATTACTTTTCAACAAGAATGTCGAAAAAATTATTTAAATGTGTGTATTAGAGACTCAACAGCATAAAATATTCATACAAGGCTACAGCAATAACATCAGAATAGATAAATAAATAAAATAAATGCAAATTGATAAAGTTATGGTAAATTCACAAACACAAGGAAGAAAAGGGACATTAGCTTTGTCGTTAATAGATGTAATAAAAGTATTTTCAGAAACACAAAGAAATAAATAAAACATGAAACAGTGAAATGCACAGGAGTTCATATGCGTGTTAGAATTAGAGTTTCGAACTCCTACATGGATAAAGCGAGCAAAGCGGTGCGTGATTCAATAATCACAGGCCAACAACTAGTTTGAAAAAAAACATCGGACTCTACCTAGGTACCGGGGGTTTTTTGGGGTCGCTGATTCCGATGCCGAGGTCGGTTAAGCTCTATCACGTCAGGTTCAAGGTCAATTGAAGATCAAACTAAGAAAAAGGGGTTGAAAAAATGTGAAAAACTTCGTACATAGGTCTCTGAGTCCGATTCCGGTGTTTACTTACCCTTAAAAGGCATTCAGAGCTCATTTCAAGGTCATACTGAGGTAATTTCAAGGTTAATTTGAGAAAAACAGAGGAGAAGCTGTCAAGAAACCTGAAAAAATTCATACATAGGTTTTTGGGGTCGCTGAGTCCGAATTCGATGTCGGTTGACCTTTATCACCTCATGTTCAAGTTCGTTTGAAGGTTAAAGTAAGAACAGGAGGTGAAAAAAATAGGAAAATATGTATACGAATGCTCATCTGCCTACTTATTGTCTGTTTATCTGTCTGCCTTTTTACCTGCACACCTGTTTCTTTGCTTGTTAGTCTGTATTTATCGTTCGCCTGCATTTTTTCTCTGTCCATCCTGCCTTTCTACCTGCCTTTCTGTCGGTAATTTTGTCTATCATCCTGTCTGAGTAAATGACTAAATGCGCCATCTATCGAATACTCAAGGTACTCTCTACTTTCATGTTCGCTCTGCTTCTGCAACTATACCTGAAGGCCATCCTTTGCATTCCACAAGATTTATGTGATGAATATAAGCTCGTCAACTTTCACAGAAAAAAATAAGTAGGTGATTCATTGAGTTAAATATATTTGCACTGATTGTGACATAATCGAAGAATCTTCACGTGCAGCAAAATCTGGCGGACGAATGCAGGCTAAAATCAAAGTCAGTGGTGTATTGTAACTTCAAGGTGCGGATCTGATAAAAAGGTAATCTACAAAACTGATATTTGGACTTAGAATCCAGAAAAACCTTCAGATTTTCAAATGTATCAATTCATCCTCATAATGACCTTAAAATGACGTCTGAGCGACCTTAATGGATCATCTCCAGATTCAGACTCAGCGACCCCAAAAACCTATGTATGAATTTTTTCAGATTTCTTGACAGCTTCTCCTCTGTTTTCTCAAATTAACCTTGAAATGACCTCAGAATGACCTTGAAATGGCCTCTGGATGTCTTCTAAGGGTAAGCGAATATCTGACTCGGCGACCCCAAAATCCTATGTATGAATTTGTTCAGATTTTTTCAACCACCTTTTCTTAATTTGACCTTCAATTGACCTTGAACCTGATGGGATAGAGCTTAACCGACCTTTCCATCGGAATCAGCGACCCCAAAAAACCCCAGAGTACCTAGGTAGAGTCTGGTGTTTTTTTTCAAACTAAATGTTGGCCTGTGAATCGATCTTTAGGAAAATCGGTCTTTGGAGCTGAAAAAAAATCGATTTTTAATTGATTATTTTCCCTTCGATATTTTAACGAATCTACACTTTTTTTATCAAATATCGGATCGGAAAACAGACATGCTAATTTACTGTCAAAATGTCAAACTACGAAAGAATTGCGACTTTTGTTTTGATTTGGTGTTACGAGTCTTAGTATAACAACCTCAACTGATCATCTATTAAAGAATCGATTTTCTAAGGATCGATTTTTTTTTCGTTTCGATTTTTTATTGAATCAGTTTTTAGGCAACGATTCGAATCGATGAAAGGTCAGTTCTTGTTACAAAGAATCGGCAACCCTACTTACATTTAACAAGCGTTTAAAAAAAGTCAAGTCGCCCTTGCAAATGGAGGCGTAGGGCGTAGATTAGGTTCTAATAAGCTGTTTTATTCAAACGGAACATTTACTTTTAATAAAAATACAGCAACGCTAGTACAAAAGGTGCTAAAAGTGATCACCATCTTGCTCCCACCACTTCTGAGTCCTATATTTAATAGAATCGAAAACATTTTGCAGAAGAATGGGATTTTTGTTGATTCCGTTGATTTTCTTTGCAATACTGACTTGAAGATGGCCAATGTCAGAAATAGGAACTCAAGATTCATTTTTTTAAAAAAGATCACCAAAAATAAATCGTATGACACATGATCTTGGAGGAAATTCATGTACAGCATTAAGACTAATGAAACGATCTAGGAAAATGGCTGGCATCATGTTGACTGTTCCAACTGTATATGCTTAGACTCCATCTTGTTATTGAAATAATCAAAAACTGTTTCATGTTTGCATCAAATTAATTAACTAATGTAGGGGATTAGAATCTCTTCATAATATCTCTGTGCGATTAAGGTTTCATAGAAAAATTGGACCAATAATTTATCTCTTATTAATGGTACAACAAACACAAACTTTCGGGGATGAAGAAGAGTTACAACGTAAAAATTTTCTGGTTTTTCAGCATTCCATATTCTAATATTTTGAGAATTAACATAACCACTGAGATGAAACGAGGCTTCGTCGGTGCAGAAGATTTTGTGAAAGGACTCGTCATCAGAGTTATTCAAAAGCAATTGACAGAGGGCCGTTCTATGTAGATAGTAGACTTCATGGAGTTCTTGGATGCAAGTAAGGCGATATGGAAATAGGTGCAAGTCCTTCTTCAAATAGTATAGCTGTGCCAATCGACACTCAGATTTTCTACTATGTCATTGACAAACAAGTTAAAAAAGAGTGGGCCCAAATTTGAGCCTTGTGGGATTCCTGATGTGGCAAGTACTTCATTAGACTTAACACCACAGTATACCACATATTGCTTTCTATCACCAAGATATGAGCTGAAGAATTCGATAAGACCGTCAGAGATATCAAATGTATTAAGTTTCTCTAGTAGTATTCTGTGGTGCAGTCTATCGAATGCCTTGGAGAAATCACTATAAATTACATCTGTTTGTACACCCTTATCTATAGTATCTGATATAAATTCTGTGATTCGGAATGAATTAGTAACCGTCCAGCGGCCTTTAAAGAAACCGTGTTGTAAAGATGTTATCTGATGGTTTACATGGTTGAAAATGTACTGGTGTAAAATAATTTCAAAGGCTTTAGCAAAGTTGTTTATTATCACAATAGTACGATAATTACTAAGTTCTGATCTATCCTTAAAAACTGGGATAATTTTTTACAATTTCCATTGTGATGGGAATTTGGAAGACTTTAGCGATAAATTATATAATACTTTGTATCATGTATAATTGTAAGCAGTTCTGCAAAAATGGCAGCACAGTCACGAAGTAAGAAGCCAAGGATGCAATCAGGCCCAGAAATTAGTTTAGGTTTCTTTTGTTTCAAGGTATTTAATATTTCGGTTTCTGTGAAGCAAGTTAAGTTTAAATTCAGGCGACAAGTCCCATGAGAATTATAATCAGACAGGTGATTCTCAGGTAATGAATAATACTGCTGAAAGAAATCAGCAAAAGCATTTGTGATAAGGTGAAGATCAGCCAGATGTTCATTATCATAATTCATGGTTTTAGGTAGATCCGTATAATTTCTTTTATAGTTAACAAAATGCCAAAAACTAGAGGGATCTACACTTATATTATCTTCAGTGTATTTACTATAGTTATTATACGCGTCATTTGAATCGTGTTTTCCTTTACACCTTAATCTTTGAAATTCATCCTTGTAAGTCGAGTCACCTGTTTGTTTATATTTTCTCCATGCTTTATATTTTTCTTTAATGGCACTTATTAGTGGGTAATCGAACTACGGTGGATATCTTCGCTGAGATGTTTTGGTTTTAGGAAGAGTGTCCATAAAAATTGTGTCTAGTTTTGAGTAAAAATCTTCACATGCTGTATCAATATTGTCAATGTTATTTAAGAATTCCCAGTCTGTTTCTGCTAAGATTTGATGGAGTATAGGAAAGTTAGCTCTTTTAAAGTTAAGTTTATAATTTAGAGTTACACTTAGATTTATGATTTTTGTAATCTTTGCTTAAGCTAAAACATGAAATTAGTTTGTTCAGATTATATCATTTTGGACTATTATATTCTTCGCTTGTTACAAATAAGTTAAAACATTGATTTTTATCATCCACCAGCATAAGCTTACAAAGTTCAAAACTTATTTTAGATGTCGGTGGCAATTCTATTTCAATTAAAGAATAATAAAAGGTAGTAAAGCACATGTATTAATGTAGATAACTGATATTTAACATCTAAGCACACGTAACATATTTCAAAATCATGTCAAAATGAACGAGAACATAACCTTTTGTATATTTTCTTCTCCCCACTTCTTATGTGATTAAACTGCTCACATTATTTTGACGATCAATTTGTTCAGTTACAACTGATTATAATCACCTCAAAAAAACACAAACAAAAGTGATTGTTTTAAAAAATTATAAACACTTTTTTTTACTTGTCTAATTTTCACTTTATTTGTTATTTTACAACTAGTTTCATCCTATTCGGACATTTTCAAGTAAACTAAATTATACACAGATTTTACTTTAATTTAGATATAAACTGACCTGAATAGAGGGATGGGTCACTTTATGGTTGATAATATAATTCAAATTTGTACAGATGTTATGTTTTTAAATGTAGGGGTTTTTCCTAGAAGTGTTAGAAATTAATAAATTAAATAGGAATAAAAATTACAACATATTAAACGACCAAATAGATTTAAATAATTCTCCGTTATTAAACTTATTCAGATAAACTGCTGCTAATAAAAATCACACCATAATATAATTTACTAGATTTAGAAACATAACATCTGTACAAATTTGAATTATATTATCAACCATAAAGTGACCCATCCCTCTATTCAGGTCAGTTTATATTTAAATTAAAGTAAAATCTGTGTATAATTTAGTTTACTTGAAAATGTCCGAATAGGATGAAACTAGTTGTAAAATAACAAATAAAGTGAAAATTAGACAAGTAAAAAAAGTGTTTATAATTTTTTATATCAAAATGGATTTTCACAAAGTAACTTCATCTTCAATCAACTTTTTAAAAGTGATTGTTATCAGAATAATCAGTTAAATCCGATAAATCACGCCTTATTAATATAATGTTATAACCATATGGCCCTGACATCAAAAAATACTTAACCATAACTATCAAAATTTAAGTTCTTTCTCAAATTACTGGTAGTAGTCATTAGTGTGAAGAATTTGTGAAATAATTAAAAATATTGTTTCATGATCACATAATCTTAATATATGGAGAAGCAAGAAGAAAGGCAACTCTTGCCAAGAGGATATTTCACGAAAGATATCCTCATCGTGAACTTGCAGATCGCAAAACATTTAAATACTATCTATTAAAATAATGAAGATGCATTCAACACACGAGAACAAGCCATATAGAAAATCTGAAGAATGCAATTTTTGCACATATGTACGCCTTATCTTATTATTATATAGCCAATGGAATAAACTTCTCATTTTCAACAAAAATTACAGATACGAGGTTTTGCAGAATCACCGACGAATATTACAAATCCAATACAAAATCACGAACATTTTGGAAGAAATAAGTGATGCAAACGATTGACAGGCATCTCATAGGACAATATTTCTTGAATCTTTCTTTAGCAGCAGTCAAGTATTTTTACAAAATAGTTTACCTATTCTGCTAGAGCAACTTAGAACAAATATGATATGGTTCTAACAGGATTGAGTACCTGGCCATAATTCAAAACTTATTACGAAACACCTTACTGAGATCATTTTTAAGGTAGATGGGCACCCGTGGTCCTGTTCAGTGGCCACCGAGATCGCCTGACCCTATTCCATTGGTTTTCTTTCTCTGGGGTACCGTTAAGAATATGGTGTTTGAATCGCCCTTAAATGATAACGAACATTTAAAGCAGCAGATTGTTGATGCCTCTGAAAGCCTTAAGTGGGAACATCTCCAAAAACTGACGATAGATGAAGTCAGAAAACGTTTGACTTTATGTGCAGAAGAAGATGAAGAAAGTTAATATATTTTACTACATTACAAACAGTTTGTTTAGTATTTTTTGTTACCGAAATATTTTGATGCATCGCCGGTAACAATTTGGGTATAACCTCTACAATTTCCGAAAAATTAGGCATGGGAGTCGAATTTGGATCACCCTGTACGGTGTGATCAAATATAACTGATCGTAAAAATGACCCATTTGCCGCTATTAAAGTAATAAACATAAATTAATTATAAGCACGAAATTAATGTTCCTCATACGATGGCGGTCATGTATTATTATTATTTAGTAGAGTATTTATCCAGTCAACCTACGCGGACTTGTTTTATGAATAATTACAAGGTACATGTAATATATTTTGAGAATTAATATGAAATTAAGTTAAATTTATTTGACCGGTTCATTATTTAAATAATTAGTAGACTTTCTGGTTGCGTGATAGGAATCCACTTTATAAATTCCGCAAAATGATTTATTAAAAGTTTGTTCTTTAATGCTTAGTTTACAATATCAATATTGAATATTCTATAGGAACAAAATCTATTAAAAATTCATATATTTTAAGGACTTGTCAATTTTATTATACAGGTAGATCTAAAGTCATTGTGCCTTTCCACAATAAGTTAATTCTTATGATTAAACTGTATTTTTATTTGGGTAGTATTGTAACGAAGTGATTTTTCTGTTAATAGGTTTCTATTGTAACCAGACCGAAATGGGTTTTTTCGTTTACTTTGATACACCCTGTATACGATAATTTGTGTTAATGCTTCTATTAAAACCATTTTAAACGAAAGATAAATTTATTTTGCAAATCCAGTACTTGGAATAACAATTATTTATTTCTCAAATATAATTGTTTCAAACCGGTTTCTTTCCAGAGTAATCTTAGTTTGGTTATCATGCTAATGATAAACCGTTTACTGTGTTTGTACTCAATCAAGTAAGAGGAAACTAGTTTAATTTAAATTAGTTTGATTTCAGAGCAAGTTGAAATCATTGATTCATGGTAAATAAATATGTTTCTATTTGTTTAATAATTTCCCGAATAAGTTATTAATTGATTTTTTTTAAATATTAGTACTTGGCCGTTTTAAATTATTTCTTTTCGAAAATATAGTTTAAAAATTATGAGAAAGCAATTCCCAGCCTTGGAATGTTTTATAAACATTTGTTTATATAAATTCACGCAGGGAATTTATTTAAATATGATGCGCCGAGATAAGCTGAAATGACGTTTGCCACAGACAGTTGTCGACCTGCCTGTGCGTGGCACAAATCCCCGCTATTCTGCGGCCGGCGTTTATGTATAAATTGAATGACACGGCTTGAAAGAATAACTTCTGCTCCGATGAGTCCTCAAGTAAGAAGCACTCAGCTCCTGATCTCCAGTGCACTCCGCAACTAGGTAGTGGTAAAAATAATTTTGACTGTTTTTATTTGTATTTCCGACATTTGCCCGTTTTTGCCCGAATTCACTGTCATATTGTGTTGTCCGAAGTACCTGCTTTCCGAATAAGTCAGAGATATACGGGAAATTTCGCGATTCATTGATAAAGTTGGGTTATCCATTCAATGACAAGCATCGAAATTTGTCGGTTGTCATTTTATTGTGTATTGATGTAACGATAGGACTCTCATACCTCGAACTCTGGAAAGAGTCCCATCTCATTCGTAGTTGCATTAGTGCCGGTGAAATCTTTATACCTCGATCTCTGAAAAGGATTTCATTGGGTGCACGTGAAGTGACACCAGTGAGGTTTTTATACCTCGATCTCTGAAAAGAATCTCACTAGGTTCCCCGAGACCCGAGGCCGTTACCGTAATAAAAAGTTCAAAGTACCGCTACTGTACTGAAGGGTGTGAAAGTGACACGACACACACGCATAATAAGTATTTTGGTGGTTAGTACGTCACAGTATATAGACTAGCTGGACCAATGTGTAAATTTGGCTAGGTTATACAGTTCCCAGATAATGTCCTAATAAAGAAAAATTTTAAAACTTTTGATATAAGCCACATAATTCTTGAAAAGCCCAGGGGTAAACCTGTTTGGATGTTTGGTGTACAAGTATATGGAATTCCATGGAATTGTTTTGAACTGTCTGGATTTCCCTTGGAATTCTATGGAATTCCTTGGAATTCTCTTGGAATTCCTTGGTAACCCGTTGATTTTTGAATTCTCTGGAATTCCTAGCCAAAATAATGGAAAATGCTAGGATTAAATTTAGTTTAGAAATAATCTTAGCTCCTCGAACGGGGACCGAACCCGGGACTCCAGGCTGAGAGGCGGGTGTCCTTATCACTCAACCACGAAGTCACACTAATCCTAGCACAGTTGAGTTTTGGGTGTATGTTTGTTGTCCCAAACGTGTAGTCATACGAGATTACTTTAGAGCTAGAGGGAGTTGTATTTTAGTGTTTGTTGTTTGATTTTTAGTTAATGCTTTAGAAAACCTGATGAAGTTTGATCGCCAAAAATGTAATTGTCGTTAACAAGGTAAACAAATAATACTAGAAGGTAAACCTATGAGTGCCTGTATAATCACTGGTATCCTTAGCCTAAACATTTTGCCAAACCTTTACTCTCCATATGGTCACATCGGAAATCCACTTAATCCACAATTAAATAGCCTTCTCAAAAAAGGTTGAAGTGAGGCTCTTTTTCTCTGTTCGCTTATCGTGTCATTACTGGAATGTGCACCGAACACGTGCCTTATATTCCCAAAAGACGTACTGTTTTCCGTGTTGTGCCCATATTCGTTGAACTGTTGATGTACTAACATGTCTCATTTATTTATCTTCGATGGTCTTTCAGTCTTCTCTCAAGTTTTTGTTGAGGTCTTCGGCTATTATGACCCTTCACTTTTCTATTTTCCTTATTACGTGTCTCAATATTCTATATCCATTTTTATTATTATTAGATCACTTGCTGAATGGTAAGTTCGATCTGTAAATGTTAATAATAATAGTAATAAAAAATTGGCGCCGGAATCGCCCAGCATTTACTTTCATTATGTCCCATATATGCGATTTCAGCTTACATCCACCGACATAACGCAGTAATACGAATGCTGTATCACCACCTAAGGCAATTGGAGTAGATCAGACATTAGCGCTGCCTTACGTGTCCGAAGATATTGAGTCCGTTGTCGAGAACGAGAGATACAGGATTTATTGGAACTAATCGTTCCCGACGGTCAGGCAATCCAAGCCAACAAGCCTGTCATTTCTATGCGACTTCTACTCAATGTAATGCATGTCATCGAGTTCTCAGCACCTGCTGAGAAAAATATCACTTTGGAGGAGGAGGAAAAACTGACCAAATATCGCAATCTCTGGTACGAGCTTCAAAGGCTACTCGGTTAAGAGGGTCGTCCTAATAATCACTGTGCTTGGAGGAATAAATCCTATGTTGCTCTCTGAATTAAAGACCATACCGGCCTGCCACATGTCAGCTGAGTAACTGGCAGGCCAAATGAAGAAGGCGGTCATCTAGACTCTAGCCGTCTGCGTAGGACACATGATTCTTGAATCTACAGCAACTAACCCTGCTGGCTGTAGATAATTTTCTACCGCGACTCTCGAGAGATTCGGAGGCCACGGGAGGACTGTCCAACATTGAGTAACACAAACGAAAGTGCAAAAAAAATAAATTGTTGAACAAATGGCAGTGAGCTCAACAGAGTTTTTGCTGTGTATCTTTGAAAATGTTAAAGTCCATTATGTGTAGTCATTTCAACTATTCCTGAGGATGCTAATAAACATATCGAAACATTGACTAAATTAAATAAGTAATTTTTCTACAACCCAGCGAAAAGTGCAACATTGCGCTTCCAAAAAAGAAGTTGCACCTTTCCGAGGAGCGAGCGTTTTTTTACTTTGTCGCTCGCCGAGCGACAAAGTAAACTTTTAGTTACCATGGAAACCATAATAAAGAAACGTCTAGTGTATCTGCGACTTTTGACACAAAAGTAAGCATTGAGGGTATTTGACTGATTTGACAATTTTGTGACCAGCGCGTGATTTTAAGATCGTTCTCGTACAATCAAAATGTCTCTACGTGAAAATATACAATGTGTAGCGCAAATTGATGCTCACATTTTGAAATCTGAACTGCCTTTGAGGTTATCAGTGATTATTAATTTTTACCAAACATTTTTATAAAAAGACCGGTTGTAGAAAAAATCGTGCGTGTAATTCGAGCGTAAAGTGACATTGCAGCTCTTGTGAGATAGCCGCGCTCCGCTACGCGTCTCGCGTCAAACTTTTCGCTCAGAGCGACAATATATCACTTTGCGCTCTTAATACACAAACAGCTATTTCAGTTTCAACTAACCTCACTTATTTTTTCAAAACACGACACAACATCAGGATGTGTTACCAGGAGGTATTACTGTGATACGTCTGTTTTCTCATGTTTCATGTATTCTATGCTGATTTTCCCTAATTAGTACGGCTATTCATCTCCTAGCCTTATTTTGCTTTTGTAATTTATTCATTTATTTTATTGCGTAGGCTTCTTGCATATAGCCTTATATTTATTTTTCTTCAGTCTAATACTTTTGTCATCAGAAGTTAAATGTTCGTTATGTTTCTTCATATAATTAAGTGAACAAATAGCGGTTAATGTCAAATTATCCTAAGACACAGACATTTTAAAACTTATATAAATAAATTACGGTTGAATTTAAAAATTGTTATTTGCATATATTATAGTGAAGGCTGTATTGATGATTTAATAAAACTATTAAGAACATAAATATTTATTAATTCAATATCTTGACACATCTTGTTGTTCTATTAACTGTCTGTATCTGAATAATTAATTTTGTCGCGTTTACTGAGCATATAATTTCTGAATTCTTTCAAGTATATTAATGGTCAGTCACGTATGAAAGCGCTTGTGATCAGGTTGTATCTATGCCTGAGCTTGTTTTTAATATTTTATTATATTCAGAGTCTTCTTCATATAAATGCATGAACTGTCTGTCTGGTTCCCCGTCCCCGCGGTTAAGCTAGCCGAAGCCATGCTGCTTGGTAAATAATCATTTTCTACTCATATTAATATTTTCGTTTGACTAGCTTGAATTTCTGTAATAAGACTATTTCAATTCAAATTATCACTTGCACATAATTGGGGAATGAATTAATTGAAAGATATTCATATACCGGATGATCCAAAATTTTCTGTAATTATGAACATGTAAATCTGAAATTGTTATAAGACATAAAAACACATGTTTATATGTGTTTGTAAGATTTTTCCGGTTTTACCGGAATTGATGTCAACTTTTTTCTTCTTCAATATAACATCCAATTTTTTATTTGTGATATCGATGGGACTACAATTTGCTCATATAACAACTTTTTCATTTTTCCATGATTTTTCCAAGATGGTGGACTTAGCACATACCGAATCAGTGAGAACTTCTTATAGGTTGCTGAGGAAGATAATTGTATCTGAAGAAACAAAAAATGAGATTATTGGTATTTACGGTTCAATATAGATGAGGCTTACACAGGGCAAAAGCCTCTTAGGAATTATGGATTTAAATCATATGTTGCCTAGTTTCGTTGGGACAAATGCAGTAGATCAAATCACTTAAGTCATTTTATACAGCGCGGCGGACTACCACAACCTCCACTGCCAAAAAATTGGGAAAATTCCTACTCAGTAAGATGATTCTTTGATACTTATTGTTTGTAGATCATCAGAAATGATACCGTTGGACACGTAATATGGAATGTGGATCTCAGCTCTGTATAGATGAATTGACGATATTTAGACAAACTTTGTTACTGCTTCGTAAAGGATTTTGCCCTCCATGCTAATCCGTGGGTTACGGGTTGTGAGCTAGCACATTTAGCGTTAACCAAGTCCTAGTTGGAATACTTCACATCTCCTTTCTTTGGAAGTACGTTATTGTTAAAGTCCGCGAGTCAATAGTACATAACGTACAATCCAGAGTCTGACTCAGGACACCGCGCTGACATACACATATAAAGATATGATAAATGATATATTATCTTTTAGTCGGCGATTTTGTAGTATCCAAAATAACAGAAGCAATAAATATCTCACTGAACACAGAACAATGCACACTAGTTATTTCTAGTCCCAGTAAATTAGCAGTATCTGTTCAAGAGTTAATTTTTGACGCGTATTGCTCAAAATACATATTTTTAATGCCACAGTTGTTGCGGTACTACATCTAAGGTATTAGATCGCTGGTTCACTAATCCAAATACTTAAAAACGACTATGACAAGTGACAAGTGGTGTTAAAGAAATACGCCGAAAGTAATAGCACAACAAGTTTAATAGAAAACAAAACTATGTAGTTTACACATTGATAACAGAATAAACTTAAGGTAGATACGTTGTTGAGAAAAGGGCATTATTCCCGTTAAGGATAAACGGATTAAACACGGCCAATAAAAATATTCTGTGCGAATATGTGTGAAATCACTATAAGGTGATTGAGGCGAGTGCATATAATAGCATTAGGTCTAAGTCCACCCTTTATCAACTTTAAAACGGTATTACTGTATAGCGCTCGTCTTTGACACTGCAACGACAGCAAGACCTCTTCCTCATGTATTTTTCAATGCAAACAACTACTAGAAAATGAAATATTTATAATAAAAATAGTAAGAAAAATAATAACTTGGTTTGAAAACCAAACACATATACAAATACAAAATATTAAATATGTATAGCATGAACTGACAAAACGAAAAAGTCCTTATAACTTGTGAAGGGATATAGATATCGAAAAAAATAAATAAAAAAAAACCTTTCAAACCCGCCGTCGACCTTGGCAACCTAATATCCTGTGTAAAAGTCTCAGTTTTATGAAAAACAAAAAAGGTTTGTAAAAAAATTTATAAAAGACTGAATAGATTTTTATTGTCTGGCCACAGGCGCTTTACTTGTTAGTTACACCTCTGCTGTAAAGACATTTGATTGGTTCATTGTTAAGGGTTCAGCGGTATATATTTTTTAAGCGCACTGCAGATGCATTTATATAGAAAGCCGCGTCGATTACAGATAGTAGCACACGTCTTCTACGTTTCTCCAAGTTGACATTCCATATTTTTATTAGAACGAAAAATAACAAGCACCATTTTGAGGGTTAATTGCAGGAAGCGAATATTGCTGCAAGCGGTTACCACAGCCGTTCTAACGACCCGTATAATAAAATGTGCTCTAGCCAACTACTTCACCCAGCCAGTGCGAACCTGAAAATGTACTATTTACTCGCGTACTTTAGTTATCATTTAACATTACAATAGGTGCATTATATGCTATCTTCCTAGCTACTTTTTATCTAATTTTGTTGAATATTATTACGGATAGATGGTAGTAGTAGTAGGGCACTATTGAGAGATCATTATGTTTACAGTAGTCTGTACTCTGTATTGTGAGCAAAACTGATGTATGTTATTGGTAGGTCAGCTGGATATATCAGATATAGAATAGGGCGAAATACACTTCCCTGGAGTACGCCTGTTTGGACAGGTACCAGAGCAATAACACCACATGAACACCACATGAAATTACAACCCCCTTTATCCCTGAAGGTTTGGAATGACTTTGTGTGGGAGAGGGCTACATATTTAGAGACAATGGACACACACCCAATATTCGAGTATACTACGATTAATCTCTCTCACAGAAAAATCCCAGTTCCTCGACCGGGAATCGAACCCGGGACCCCGAAGTTTCGAGGCAAGTACGTTACCTCCAGACCACGGAGTCATATAGTCATATAGCAATATAACGATCAGTATATGTATATGGTTGCACTTGTTTAAAATGATTTCTAAGATGTATTTTATAGCAAAACTTCCACCACTATAGTTCTAGAAATGAGATACAAAGTAATATTATCATGCCACAACAAATTGAAATTTAGTGGCTAAAGGCAATATTGGATTAAGTACTCATGGTACCCAGTTAGTAATGCACCATATTTTCTCTTTGTTAAATTTTTTTAACAATAAATATATTAAAAATTACTTAAACAATAATTTGATATATTGAACTAGTACATAAAATTGATTTACAGATTGTTCCTTATTTTTAATTTTAAAAAATGTATTATTTTTGGGTGGCTGAAATATAGTTCCATATGTCTTAAAAAATTGATAAATTCATTTGGTATATTTCATGTCATTCATAACCCCTATATCAAAGTTTATGGCGCTACCATATATAACTGTAATTAATGAACAGTGTATTCATTAATTACGTTTAGAAAAGCGTTTGATTTATCATTAGTGTTAAGGTAAGAGAATTGTTTTTTTCAAATACTTATAGTGGATTTTTTAAAACATATTTCAGTCTGCTCATTTTTTTTATAAATATGTTATACTGTGTGTTCACTTGAGTCTTTCCATCGACAACATAATAATAATAATATGCTTTATTTGCCCAACAGGTAACCCCATTTACAGGACAAGGTTTCAGTACAAAATATGCGCAAAATATTATACTTAAATCTTATCAACTAAGGTAATAAACTTAAATTCATAATGCTGCTATAAAAAAAATACAAAATTGGAAGCTGAATATAGTAAAAGTAAAAGTACCTACATGATATACAATGTGGTAAATCGTATAGTGAACATTAATCTCACTAGGCATTAAATAAGTCAAATATAGTTGAGAAGGAAGGAGATAACAATAATAATAATTAGGACAGGTAAATAATTAAAGTCAATATTAATTCGTGTAAGGTAATATTTGAGCATTTTGAAGAAGGTAAATAAATAAAATATAAAGGTAGAGGTATAAAGAACATTTTGTTTCTAAAGATTGAGATTATGTTTCAAAAGTTTGTCTAGCATCACAGTATTGACTTATTTTGTTAAAATTATAATACATATACAATATATAGGTGATTTTAATATTACGTTGCTGTTGGCTCGAATATTGTAAAATTTGAGACTTTGTCGAGAATGCACTCTAGGAATCAGTAGATTAATTTGTGAAAGAATTTGAGGATAATCAATTTTAATTTTATTATGTAGTAGTTTATGGAGAAAAATTAGCAGGGAACAGATTCATCGAAATTCCAGTAACTCAAAATTAAAGCTAGCCAGTAGATACCTATTGTCTACCCCTCTCTCGGGAAAATTACCTGTCTAAAAGATAAGAATTTTAGAAATTTTCTTTGAACTTGTTCTAGCGCATTTTTGTGGATACGGTAATAGTGGTTCCAGATTATGCTACTATACTCGATCTTTGACTTTACGTAAAAATAGTATAATAATTTTAGACATGTAAAATTAGGAAATACTTTAAAATTTCTTAAGATAAAGCCTAGCAGTTTGATTGCTTCTTTAGATTTAATGTTAGTATGTTTGGCAAAGCTGAGTTCAGGATCGAAATATATCGTTGATTGTATTTGTGCGTTCTAGAACAGTATCATCGATTCTGTAGTTGTAGATAATATGATTTATCTTTTTTGTGTACTACATGACATTTGGTGGTATTGATGCCAACTTTGCTAAGAATACACCAATTTTTGACTGCGTCGAGATTATTTTGAAGGTTTTACAATCATTTACGGAACTTGTACACCGATCATCTATAAGTAACAGAAATAATAAGGGCCCGAGATAGGAGCCTTGTGGTACTTCGGATGGTGCCAAGTACATCGATGATGTATGTCCATTGTAAAATACAAATTGCTTCCTCTCTATTAGGTATGATCGAAAAAAGTTTAGTAGGTTTAGGTTAAATCTGAACTTTTCCAAGCACCTTTGCAAAATTGCACAGAAGAGAAATTTGTCTACAATTGTTTACACAGGCCATATCGCCTGCTTTAAAAATTGGAAAAGCTTTTGCTACTTTCCATCGGTTGGAAAAGACTGACATGCCTTAAACAGAAAAGGTTACAGAATAAGTCTAATGTCACTCAATATTGAGCTCTCTACCTTCAGTGCCTCCATATTTAACCTTTAAAAAATACACTGAACTAATTCTTCGACTGGCTGCCTGTGAAATATTGTTCAAATTAATAAAATGTAAAGAAACTTATTTTTTTTAAACGTTTTAAAAATACTTTATTAAAGCTCTACACGTGTTTCAGCGTTTTAGGCCTTTCTGGTGGGACAACAAAAAAATGTATCATGTTTTTAATTAAAATTTTTTCTCAGTGTAAACAAATCGTTTAAATTTGTTTCTTGGTGTCATTTCTAATCCGTTTTGCTTAAAAATATAATTATTTTAGAAGAATAACTTAAATTTTTAGGATAAAACGTGTCCGACGAGAATTTGGCTACATGTTATGAACAAAGAATAGGCGGGTATAAAATGAAATTTCTTTATTTAATGGATTTTCTATTTTACATATGGAATAAGATCAATGAAGGAAACAATTGGTAATTTTTATTTTTTTGAATCACCCTAATATCCATGTATAATAATTTTTATATTGTAAATATGTTTTCAGAATATTTCCAGGAAATTCTGATATTATACAAAAAAAAAACAGATAGACCTTTATAATGATGCAGTTTTCTCATAAAGGATAAAAAAAATAATTTGGTCATATATGAAGAGCAGTATCGTTGAAAATAATGTTATGAAATCCAATATTGCATTAAAGTTGATAGGAAACAGTGTGCGCGTTGGGAATCAAAGAAAACAGGAGCTGTATTCAAACAACCTTCTTAAGGCAATGCCGACCATTTTGTCCCTGTCTTTGCATAAGAATAGCCCCATTCAAATATATCGACGCTAAACATTTGAAGTTTGAATCTCCTTTTACACCGAACGCATATTTGAATATTGAACAGGACACGCCCCTATGGGAAATAAGAAAGATCCTTCAAGATCACACATCAAACAAAAAGCTAATCTTGGTTCTGCCAGATTTATCTTTCTTTAGCTCCTTTGACAATACCTTCCTTACTTCTGGATAAATACAATTCCCCTAAAAAGGTTACTTGTGCCTTTCGGTTTTTATGTGATAGAAAGGTGCTGATTAAAAATAGAATTATAATGTTTATATAGGGCGTTTGCAGAATTTTGTGCGTATTTATCTAAATCGAGAGTTAAATAGAGGAATCCTGAAAGACATATGAACTCATATATTTTTTTAATTAACATGTTTTTTTTAAATTAATTAAGAAAGTAGAGTATATATAGTGGGACGTGTAAAAATTCGCTGGGTTTATCCTATTTATAAATTATAATTACTATGATCTGAAAATAATACATTAGATCAGTAGTGGCTTTTGCTATGCTAAGCTATTTAGAATCAATCATAAAAACATCCCATGCAAAAACCACAATGCAATTATTTCTTAAAAAAATAAAAACGGCAATGAAATTACATATAGGTACCACAATGTCTAATTTTATCATATCAGTAATCTATGAATATGATTTATTTTCAATTAACAGGGGATATAAGTTTAAATGTCTACAACTCCCCTAGGAAGCATTTGTCTACAGCACACCTCCAAAGTTGCGTGCACAACATTTCACGCCCCGTATACCATAATTAAATTATTGTAACTTTTATAGTAAAAAATCAGTCTCGACTAGTTGTTCTTCGATAGTACTTCCTCGTCACCATATTCAATTTGAAGTAAAAGAAATCATTTATTTTAATTAAAAACAAATAAATAACATAAGTAAAATAAATGAGACAATTGAAATAAATGTGACAAAGGAGATAAATTATATAAGTGAGACAAATGAGATAAATGATAGAGATAAATAAGATAAATGAGATAAATATGAAAGACGAAAAAGATAAATGAGATAAAAAGATACATAAATAAATAAGATGAATAAGATAAATAAGCTAAGTAAAATGAATCAGATTATTAGGTCTTTAAGATAATCAACGGGTCGGTGGGGTAGTTGGCTACAGAGCGCAATGGCAAGTGTGACTAAATAATCTCCCCATCGTGGCTGCGAGTTCGATTCCCGTAACCGGTACCGGCAATGTCAGTGGAAATGGTTATGTTACCGCGGTTCTTCATCAACGTAACTCTCACCCGTGCTGCTTCGGCTTTGGATTCGGGGTTGTCTAATTTCTGTGGTGCTTATCATTATTATTATTAGTATAATTAAGGTAAACAAGATAAAATAAGATGAAATAAGATAAAAACGATAAGTAAGGTAAATAAGACAGATAAAATAAATAAGGAGAATAAAAGAGATAAACAAGATAAAATAAACGAGTCAAACAAAACAAATGAGACAAACGAGATAAAAAAAGAGACGAAATACACAAAATAATTTATTTCTCAACTATATATTTTAAACTGGATATGATAATAACAGTTTTTCTTAGTAACGGTTATTCTAACGAAATATTCTCAAGAGTTATTTTCGACACATTTCCTCATATTGGACAATTTGTTTTTGTTTGAAACATTTTTTAATTTGATGATTTGATTTTTTGGGCCCCATCGAGAAGTACCCTTCCTTGTTCACCATTTCGACTGATATACAAAAAAGTTCTTCCTTGGATCTCTCAAATATTATATGTAAAGTTTCATATTTCCACGCTGATAGATGTTCATGAAAATTTTGTATCATTTGGTACCAGCGACATTGAGACACAAAGACGGCATGTTGATTCGGATGAATTTTTTATTCGGGTCTCAAAGCGTCCATGCTTTCTCCACTTATAGATAAAAGAAAGTAAAATATAAACAAATAAAAAATATTTCAATAACAAATTTAAAATTTTTTTTTCATGTTAAGTAGTGGATAAAAATGCTCTTAATTTGCGCAGTGCGAGACAAAAAAGTTAAAATAACGTTAAAATTTAAAAAATGAATGTATGTTCTGATTAGAAATGCAGAATTATTGTAAGTTCATAGCAATTACAATATTATTATTGTTAAACTGTACAAATATAACACAGAAAAACCTAATGAGGTTCAAAAATTAAACAAAACAGAGCTTAGTATCACAATCTAAAAAAACAGATACTACGGTGTAGTTACGGACACGTGTTTCATAATTATTGTTCCTCGTTACCTCAGCATAGCTAGGGAATTTGATCTAGGACGGAATGGATTAGGAATATAAATAAGCACTAATTGTAAGTTGAAAAGTACTGCACATAGTACTCAGTTCGCGCATTCAAGTTCTCAAATGCCCCACAGCGTTCCATGTGTTGAATACTAGCATTGTTTTTTTTTTATTTACCACATGGAAACAGGCAGTGCATATGAGTCAGTCCATATGAAATTGTCTAATCGGTAGAGCCAGCTTATTTTAGATTTTGCTCAAACTTTGTGAGAATCTTCTTTAGGGTTCCAAAGAAGGAAATCCACCGTCATTTAATTTTTTGCATGCATCAGTTCCCGCCTGTCCAAATTAAAGCATTTAAAAAGCGTCATTTTTATGCTTTAATATTTTTAGCTGTAAAAATGTTTCTATTAAAAGATATCTACACGTTCAAGATGGAATTTCAAAGCTGAAAGATAGTAGTTTTTTGTGCAAAGAATATAAATTCACACAATCAATACCCCCTAAAAATAACACGGTGCTGAAAATACTACACGACTGATATTTTTTACTTATTTTAAACCACCTGTACACTCATAAAGGATGAAAATAACAAAACGAGCATTATAGGCTTTTGAAGTTCAAGGTAACAACTAAATATCCTGTAAGTTTCATATTTTTATCTCGTAGTTAACACATTCATATCATAGCCTAAATAATGCGATTTTTTTAAATTTCAAAGTTGCAAGCAGAGATTCTTTTTTATAAAGAGTAGGCCGAACGAGTCAATTGTAGGTTTTATTTCTTCCACGATATGTGCACCTGATCTCTGAGAAATATTAGCTGTTTGCATTCAATAGTCGAGACACAGGAGTCAGTTAAAAATCACAAAAAATCAGTAAAATATACGTATTTTCAGGACCGTGTTATTTTTCGTAGGTATTGATTATGTGAATTTATATTCTTTGCACAAAAACTACTATCTTTTGTCTTTGAAACGCCATCTTTAGTGTGTATATATCTTTAATAGAAAAATTTTTTTCAGCTAAAAATATTAAAGCATAAAAATGACGTTTTTTAAATGCTTTAATTTGGGCAGGCGGGAATCGACGGATGCGAAAATTAAATGACGGTGGATTTCCTTCTTTGGAACTCTAAAGAAGATTCTCACAAAGTTTAAGCAAAATCTAAAATAGTGGAGCAACATTTTTTTTTAGACGATTTCATGTGGAATGACTCATATGGCTCTATGCATAGATATTTCGGGAAATTAAAATATTTAAAAGTGTATCAATATGTGATATTACCTTTAATTTTAAGTAACATTTTCCAATGAATCAAATTACTAAACCAAATTTTTAATTATTAAATTTACTTTACTCTTTGTTTGTTTTATTTCTTTATTTCGTTTTAGGTTTTACTTTTTTTAGGTAACATCAACGTAGTTTTCACAAACACCAAAACGCTGAGCATTTCACTCAATGGGCATTTCCCTAACCAAGTTGGTATTATCTGGAGATTATTGAAACTATATCAATCATCTCCAGATGATGCCAACTTGTTTTAGTATTTGTAGAAACTATTTTATTGTTCTTATCACATCTTGATGTGACTGAGGCAGGACAGATGAGGGATAAACCGCAAGGCCCGTAGGCTAGACCTTGTGGGTTTCCTAAAATGCTAGTGATAAATGTAAAAATGGTCGGATCTTATCAGTTTTCAGAATCTCAATTTACAGCCTCTTTGAAAATAATTTTTTTTTAATATTCCCTCTTTATCCTCGTAAATTAAATAAAATTGTACACAAAAAATAATAAACTGTAAAATCCTTAAAATGCTAAATTTATTAACAAATTTGAGTCTCTCCGGTGCCTAAAGTATGCGAGTTAATAAACCAAAACAAATAATGTCAAGTTTAAAAAATATTTAATAATAGAGTTCCTCAAGGTAGCGTGTTGAGGACTATGCTCTCTCTTTTATTAATGACGTCTTAATTAATTCAGAAAGTTGCAAATTGCATCTCTTGATAGATGATACTGTTACATATTTTTCCGGATTTGATATCAAACAATATTTAAAATTAACAAAATGATGGAAATGAATAAAGAATGGTTCACAGATTACAAATAGATCAATGTTCTTTTCTGGATGTGTAATGTACTTATTAAAAATCAGGAACTACTGTCAAAATATGCGCAAATAAAGCGCATTTGAACCCATTACATAAAGCGGAATACCCACTAGAGTAATGGTGGTATTGAATTATTTGAAACTGTTCGCTTTATATAAATACATTACTGTATTGTATTCTCTCCATATTATCATCTCAGTTATTTGAAGATGGAATATATGATAATCATATATATTTCTAATGGGGAGGAAACGAACTATCCAAATATCCAAAAATATACAAGGTGTTTAAAAAAATTTACTACGTGGTGCCCCTTTTTTATTCCTGAGATAGACGCAAACTCATAGCATGTAGGAAAACTTGCTACAGATCCATTTTTTAATTTTTGTTCTAGCTATATTTTTAAGCACAAAGAATGGGTTTAAAGAGTACAATTTTCATCTGATCACCCTGTACATATAATGAATAGAGTTGGAATTTTTATCTAAACAATTAGTTGCTAATCTAATTTACAAGAGGTTGTATTAGGGATTAGGAGAGTGATTTTTCATGTCCATATCCATTCCACCACTTTTTGCTTCCTCACCCCTCAAAGTGAGGAAGTAATGTAAATTTTGAAAATTTGTATTGCATTTCTGGACGAATCTCGACGAATTTTATTTTAAATTTTTACAGCTATTTTAGATATTTTTCTTTCAACTTCGATAATCAAAGCTTTTCATTTGTTCAATAGGAATAATTTACATTAATCATGTTCCTTAGTCGATATCTTAATTTAGAAATCACTAAATGGCTAATTTGTAGAGGTCCTATATCATTAAGTTTTACACATTTTAGAACAATAATTAGTCGTAAAATCTTATCTTATCACTATGGCCAGATCTACGACAACCACTATTATTTCTTCACTGCACGTGACTCTAACACAATATACTTAAATTATGTGGGAACGTTGTATAATTTATAGTCAAATTTGGCTCTTGATTAAAATTCCTTCTAAATCAGCTAAAAAAATATTGATATTTTACATGTATTAATAGATATATCCTCTTCTAACCTCAATAATTACATGTTTAACAATATAGCAATGTTTTCTTAAATACTAAGTTCAGTGGAAATTTTTTAAAATCTTCTATTATTATCGCTTTTAAAACTTCAAAGTCTTAGGATTAATAGTGTTTGTATCCTAGAAATAATTCCTTTAAACCTATCAACATTGGAACAAATCTAGCAAAGATTATACAAATCCCTCTTGTTTCGAGACCTGGAAGAAAAAGTTCGTGTCTAGAATTTGATTACAACCTGCAATTAAAGAAGAGGTAATTGAAACAGTATATAGTTTTAAGGCAAAAAAGAGTCTTAATAAAGTCTATAGTAAGAGCAGCATTAAATATATTAATGAAGAGATCGCATCATCACTAGTCCATCTAATAAAGAAGATAGTAGAAGAGGAAGATCTGTCTAAACAATTTCAAATTATCAGTTGTCAAACCCCTATTTAAAAATGGAATCAAGCTGGTCATTTAGAGTGTAGATCTTGATAATAAACATTTTTCAAAAAATATTAAAAGTTTAGAATTCTTGTGTATATAAATAAATTCAATCTTCTTGGTGATAAGCAATATGGGTTATGAGAAGGAGAATCTACTGAGGATGTTACTATACACGTAGCAATAAAACTAGATGAAAGTTATCTATCAATTTGTGTTTTTGCTTGATCTGGGTAAGGCTTTTTTCGACACTGTTTGCCACGAATAGTCGTTGGAGGCCTTAGAGAATGTATAAGAGACGAAAAAACCCTTAGATTTAATGAAAAATTACTTAATATATCATAAGTTATGATTGATATCGTGTTTGTTTGTGACAAAAAATGTGTATTATAAGGTACCACAAGGAACAGTATGGGGTCCAATACTGTTTGTATTTTACTTATATAATTTACTTCCCTTGAATGCCAACACCGGATTCGAGTATGATTTTTTTTATTTATTTAACGTCGGCCTATTTCCGCTGCCAGAACCAATCACTGACACAGGAGAGAAGCTATCCCCAACTTGAAAATTTTGCCGAACCTCTTTTCTATCGAGGAGTAGATTTTTTACTTGCCTAACATCTAATAGATGAGTGACCGTATGTTTTACTTCCCCTCCGAAGGACGGTGTTATCACCTGCACAACCCTCGTCTAAGATTGCATAGCTTCTACGTATGCACTGATATACAGGTCGCTAAAAAGCGGTACGAGGTCACCAAGATTTAGATTCAAAATTTTGCAAAGTAGAGTTAATTCCGGTTTAACCGGAAGTGGTATACATATCTTTTTGTATTAGTGCATCATAGGACCAGTGTCTACATAAATCTAGTTCAACAACCTCCGTGTAACGGAGCATGTCTCAAAACCTCTATACTATACTGCCACCTAACGAGTAATGGTAGAAGGTCATCTCCTTCCATTCTAACACTATTCCTACTAAACTCTATTCACTTAAAGTATGCAGTGTTTGGTTGGACTTAAGTGAGTGAAACGTTCAACTACGACCGATGTCTATGAAATAAAATAAACATGAATATGAACAGTTACAGGAACTTTGCACTTGTGTACATCTGCCTGCTGTCTGTACCAAGCGAATCAGCGCGCATTTTGTTCTCTATCTTGGTTAACAATGCCAAGTTTAAGTGACCAGAGTATAGGTAAAGCGTACTCCAGCGCGAAATGTAAATTTTAGTGGAAATTATGAATGGAAATGTGAATTTCATATAAGCCCCTTATTCAGATATATGAATCGGCAGCGACACATTACGTCCCTCTGTCAATCACTTCATGAACTAAATGAAAAAGTAAATCGTTTTTCCTCTACGGTTGTTAGACTATATTTATATAGACATTGATAGCACCTTTCTTACCAAAAAGAAAGTTTCAAGTAATCGATGTTCTAAAATTACAAAAAAAAAGTTATGGGAGTTTATCAAAATTTACATGCACCGAAAAAATTAAGATAGAAAATTGTGTAGCTCCAGAATAACTGGTGTTTAAAAAAAATTTCTGTATAATAGAAATTATTCATAATTTATCTCTTAATCATGTCTCAAGGTTGCCGTCATTGAAAAAGCGCCACCTTTGTTGACTGCGAAGAAAAAATTCTAAATACAGTTATTTGCAGTTTTTTTTGTATCTATCAATTTTACTGTATTTATAAAATTCAAATATCTTATTATTTTTCGAGACAATGCCTGGCGATTTTGGACTGAAACACCCTGTAAATTCTTTTTTTTTCAAATTCATTAAATATTCTATTAACAAGTAAGTAAACGCAGATGTATTTCTCGTATAATCTCTTATATTTGAATGGATTTTTTTGATTTTTATTTTTGATACTTTTCTTACAGACTGAATCTGAAACAATTTTTTATCAGAAAAACTCCATGTTGTCCATGACAAAAATAAAACTGAACAATATTCTAAAAGAAAGAAACTTCTTTAAGCATTGTGGTTTATAAAACCAGATAACGCAAAATGTATCACAGACAAATATAAATAAATCTGTCACCAATTCTTCTGCTTAAAAGCTAACGTAATTATTTTGGCACCGTTACACTTATTGTGAACACTTGAAATGTCTTATTCAACTACTAGTTCTCTATTGTTTACACAATTTACATTCTCAAAATCCTTGTTGTGACAGATATGTCAAAACAAAAACATTTGTATATAGGAACCAATACTTTTTGTTTTGTTATCGTCAACTTTAAAATGTAAAATTAAGAGCCTCTTGTATTTTCAGATCTGAACAGAATCCAATAATTCTCTCATTTCCGCATGTGACATTCTATTTTGACAAACACGTCCTGTGCAGACACGAATGGTCACTGGCTCTCACATGTGCTTTTCACAGAGCCGGACTTTTAAAGATTAATTAGTAAACTTGAATTTAATTTTTTCAGTATATACGGCAAATATTTTGAAAAATTGATCTGAAATTATAATTTTTTGTATTTCTAAGAATTTTTGGTACTTAAAGGTTAAAAATAAATTTGCAGTGAAAGATCCAACGCATGGAGATAACACCAATTTGGTAACAAATTACAGTAAAAGGGCAAATAATTTTTTATCCAATCTGTTATTACACGCAATCACACACAAAAAAAATCTGTACTTTAAATCAAAACAATATTTCGTTATGTATTTGATGTGCTGAAACCAATTCCGACCATAGAAATTACGGCTATTGCGTCAATTTTTATTTACGGGACATTTTAGCTAGAAATAGCGTAAAAATCACCTTTTTAAACAAAAAAAAATTACAATTTTGTTGGACAATTTTTTTTTCCTAAATCATCAACTACGTTTCCTTGGGTACTAAAAATAATTTTGACATCAAAATAGCCTTTTTGGTAGCTGCCAACTGTCAAACCGGAAATTGTAAAATTCTAAAATTTGTAAGAAAAGCTTCTTCTGTGTGTAAAACTATATCACTACCAACGTTTTCGAGTGTGCTAAATATGATTTTGACATCAAAATAACCTTTTTTGGCAGATGCCAACTGTCAAACTGCTAATTCTCACATTCGAAATTCTAGACGAATAGTTTGAGTGGCATGTAAAAAAAACTTTCATTAATATCTTTTTCGAAATCAGTAAATATGATTTGGTTATCGTAATTTTATATCTATAGATTTCAATAGTACTTTGACAATAACCGCCAAAGTCATGTTGAACACCCTCAAAAACGTAGGTAGTGATAAAGTTTTACAAATACTTTTTTTTTAAATTTTGGAATTTAATTGGATGCAATTAGCAGTTTGACAGTTGTCTGTTGCCAAAAAGGCTATTCTGATGTCAAAATCTTATGTAGCACTCTCAAAAACGTAGGTAGTGTTATACTTTTACACATGGAGAAAGCTTTTCTTACAAATTTCGTGATTTTACAGTTTGCAGTTTGACTGCCAAAAAGGCTATTTTGATGTCAAAATCATGTTTAGTACCCATGGAAACGTAGATTACGATGATTTAGGCAAAAAATTATCTAAGGAAATTTTAATTCTTTTTTAAAGGTGATATTTACGATATCTGTAGCTAAAAATGTCCCGTAGTTAAAAATTGACACAATAGCCGTAATTTTTATGGCCATATTCGGTTTCAGCACATAAGAAAACATGGTTTTGATTTAAAGTACAGAATTCTTTTTGTGTGCCTGAGTAATATTTAAGCAAATGAAAGCATATAACTTTTTACCTTATAACCGATTTTAATAATGATTGAGTTTGAATATGATATAGATAAAGTATGTATTATTTTATAATTGACCACAATTTTTAGACACTCCTACTTCCAGTCCTAAGGGTTGGTGCTTAAATTTGGATCTTCTGCAAGTTGTTCCAAAATCTGTTCTTCACGCTCAGTTTTAATCGTACGCTGACGTCCATAATCACTAGTTGCTGTGAAAAGTTTTCACTCTAATTCCCCTAACACTTGAGTGGTGATATTCTTGGCAACACCCTAAAACCAATAACATATCAATGCGATCTACGTAAGTGCAATGTACGTTGTACATTCATCATCAATAAAAGACAATTAACAAATTTGTTGTAAAACTTGAGTTATTAATTGACAGCTCATGGTGAATAAACAAGTAGTGAGGTATTAGTAAAGTATTCAAGCAAAAAGATTGTTAATGCATCATATCACAATTTATTTATTTTGGTTAAACCGTGGCAGGTAATAAAAATCAGTGTCGGTTGGCAGACAGTAGTTTCTAATCATTATATTTAATTTGAATGAAATAAATAAATCATTTTAAATTAAATGAATAAGATAAAGAAAAAAATAAAACGAGATGGAGCAGATAAGAAAAGATAAAAATGGTACAAAATATAAAAAGATAAAGATGGAGATAAAAGGAGATAAAAGGGGAAAAGGTAAATAAAACGGACGAGACAAACGAGATAAACAATATGAGATAAATGGAATAAATGGGATAGTTAAGATAGATAGATAAGATGAATTATATAGATATGAGAGATAAGATAGATAGATAAGACATGTAAGATAGATAAGGTAGACAAAACAGATAAGACAGATAAGTTATATAAGATATATAAGATAGGTAAGATATACAATACAAATAAGATAGATAGGATTGAAAAGATAGAGGAGATAAATGAGATAACATAGATATATAAGATAGGTAAGGTGGATAGGGTAGATACAGTAGATAAGATAGTTAAGACAGATAAGATAGATAAAATAGATAAGATTGATAAGACAGGTAAGATGGTAAAGACGGTAAGATAAATAAGACAGATACGATATATAAGATAGATAAGATAGATGAGATTGATGAAATTAAAGATACATTTGATAAATGAGATAGATGAGATTACTGATATAGATAAGATATATAAGAAAGATAAGATGGGTAAGAGAGGTACGATAGATAAGTTCACTACTCGCTTTCTTTGTCTACAGATAGATGAGATAGTAAAATTTAACAACAACCAAACAAAGTTGAAAATAAGACTTTCTACCTAATAGTTATTAAATAAACTACCAAAAAATTCTGGACTTCTTTGTAGATGACGTAATATTGATCATTTACACAGTACTAACGAACAAAAATATTATTTTAAAGAAAATCTCTTGCCAAGATAACCATCTCAAATGTTTCAGTAAGTTACTCCATTTTCGTAAATCTTTTGCTAAAGATATTGCAAACAGAAATAATCACACGGATTTAAATCAGTGTTGTTTGGTGATCCATTCTAAGGTTCGATAAAAATTGTGAGATATTTGCTATCGAGTAAGCGCAA
>JANEYF010002175.1:0-18415 GCA_029963845.1 Rhamnusium bicolor | reverse complement strand
TGTCACGCAATTTGCTAAAATAATAATATATAATGTAAACACAAACTATATAAAACATACATTTTTCCAGTATTTTTTCACAAAGCTACTTTTTAAATAAGAAACACCTTCGGAATAGTCATACCGCTCGCCAAAGTATTGATAAAAACATAACTGTATTAATTAAATGCATAGGAAAATTTTACCTACATAATTCTAAACAATTTTAAGTTGTCACATTCTGTAAAATATTAATATATAATGTAAACACAAACTGTATAAAACACAATTGATATTGACACACCGTTAAACATTTTGTAATCTAATTCTTACAAAGAATATCCATTTGGTCTAAAATGAAGCATGACCCACTCTCTCCTTCAAATAACTGTCTGTAGCTTGGCGGGCAGCTTGAGTTATTTTTGTGCACGAGTACTTCTGAAAACTATGGTTTATTTGAGCCAATTTCAAATAATTTGAATCTTTGGCATAAGTATCCAGACTAATAGGAATTTGGAGTAACCAGAATTTAATTTAAGAACGAGCGTGTAGGTGGATGAAAAAATCAACTTTTGAATTTCACTTGCGGCTAGTTACAAAAGTTGTCTATTATTAAGTGTGTTAATTTCCAAAAATTTCGAATTTTTTGTAAACCATCTTCAGCTGCCACAATAGAATTGAAATGTAGGAAATATACAAAATTTTCGAAAAAATCATCTTTTGAATTTCTTGCGGCTAGTTACAAAATTTGTCTATTATTAAATTAAAGTTAATTCCCAATTTCGAATTTCTTGTAAACCATCTTCAGGTGTCACAATAGAATTGAAATGTAGGGAAATTTACAAAGAAATTTTTAATAAAATTTCAGTTACATTACTAACAATTGAAAACTCCAATGAGAACATTGGCAACATAGCATGCTTGTGCGACTTTCTGCTGCGTTTGTTGGTTGTAAGTTTACATTAGAGTGGAGGCGGATGGGGGAATTCATAAGTTAGCCGCGTTACGTCACACGCCAGTATTCGTTGTTTTCTTAAGCAGTGAGTGTGTGATGATTGCAAATAATGCCGAAAACTCGGAAAAGCGTGTTTGTCCTGTTTTTGGGGCTCAAAGCAAGTGTGTTCAACGGTTTTACCTACATGAGGATGTGATGAAACATTATTTATTCATACGGCTTGAAATGTTACAAATATCAATAAAGAACCCGATTTTGCTGAAATTGCCAATGTAGTGATAGTGATGTTAAAGCCATATGGATTAAAGCCTGTTTGCCGGTTTTAAGCGATCGTAGAATTTTCCAGATGCTGAAGATTATCATGCATTCAGAAAAAAAAAAAAGTATCCCACATCAAGAGAAACTGTAAATCAATTTTATTTGTCAGCTGAAGCAAAGATTAAACTCTTTGATATTTGTTACTGTAAATGTACTGATTTTAATTGTTGTAAGTATGAAGAAAAGGTTTCCGCCAAAAGAACGTGATTTTTTAAAAGACCAAAGAAAAGATAGAAAAATGGTGATTGCTGGAGTGGTCATAGTGACTAAAAGCATTACAAAGGAAAATTGAGAGAAAAATAAAACTGAGAAAATGAATTAGTGAAGCTAGTTCGCCTTTGGAGTTTCAAACATACCTTTTACAACGGTGTTGAAAGACTCGAATAAAATTCCAGCAGTGATTCTCAATCAGGTGATCCAAAATTCGTCCCACAATCTAATATTCCCCCGGCACATTTAGAACTCCAGCCAACCCAGCACATCACAAATGAGAGTTAATTTAAATAAGTTGGCTTTAGTGTGCGATCGGGCTGGCGTTTCAGACAGATCGGCTGCAATGATAGTGAGTGCATATCTTCAGGATGTGGGAATAGTGAATGAAAAAGACAAATCTAAAGTAATTGATTGAAACAAAATCAGAAAAGCAAGAAAAAAGAATACATCCAGAATATTAAAAAAAAGATACATCTGAACAAAGTGACGTGCAAGTGCACGGTGTTTACTTCGATGGACGTAAGGACAAAACCGTCCGATATATCTCCCGAGGTAATAAATTGCATAGAAGAGTAGTCCTAGAAGAACATATTGCAGTAGTTAAAGAACCCGAATCTGAATATCTCAGCAACGTTGTTCCAGTGACAGGATCTGCAAAAGACATAAAATCATGTTTGTTTGAATTTTTAGAAAAAAAATTGATACTTCTACTGTAGTTGCTATAGGGTGCGATGGTACTGTAGTAAATACGGGATATAAGAACGGAGTAATTGCTCAACTAGAAAGATCACTAGGAAGACCTCTGTATTGGTTTGTCTGTATGCTCCATGAGAATGAGTTACCTTTAAGACATTTGCTTCTCTTTTTAGATGATTCTACCACAGGTCCTCGAGGTTTTTCGGGAAAAATTGGAAAAAAATTAAAAGGTTGTGAAAGCCTTCCTATTGTACGTTTTCAACCTATTTTCGAATTACCCAATGTCAATGTTTTAAGCAGTGATCAGAAATATTTACACGAGATTTGTTTGGCAATTTCTTCTGGAAATTTTACAGCTGATTTATCACATAGATATCAGGACCGCTGGCTCATGCCAGATGGCTTACTTGTGCTAACAGATTACTTCGTTTAAATGCTGCTACAGAAATGCCTTTAAAAAATCTAGACATCTTAGCTACCTTCGTGATAAAAGTATACGCGCCTACTTGGTTTGACATAAAAATAAAGTCTTCTTGCTTGCATGGTCCAAAGCATTTATTAAACATGGTTAAACGGTCAAGATATCTGCCTGAAAATATTTTAAAGATTAGATCCAGTGATTCAGGAAATTTTTAGTTTTATGTATATTTTTTACCAAGGGCAGAAATATTTTTTTAATAATTAATCGTCACACATCTAACTTTGCTTAATTGTATTACATTTTAATATAATATTAAGGCAATTTTATAGAGCTACTTGAGTGACCTACGCATTCCTATATCAATTTTCTTTACAAATTCTAGAGCTGGCTAAGCATGGAAAGATAGCGAAGGTTTAATATGGGGAAAGTCCTTATTGAATAACTGTTATTTAATTATTTACAGTTAATACATTGAATACAATATACCTTTAAAATAAAATTAGGTTTAAATGTATAAAAAAATAAAAACTTTATTATTTTATTGCTTCTGATGAAACCAGTAGCGAAGAAAAATTACTGTTAAAAAAATTCTCACTTATGGCTTATACGTTTTCCATTTCTACTGTATCTATACTACAAAACTTACTTTTTTCTTAACCTTCGTAGGTAGATAACCTACGTATATTTGTTTCACTTAAATGACATTTCACAAAATGAATGCAAAATTTCACATATATTTGCAAAATACATTGGCCCTTATCACGATGTAAAATATTATAAACGTTTAGTACTTTTTAATAGTAGTTACTTACTAATGTTACTTTCCTGTCGGACATATATATTCTCTGCTTTGAGTAAAACAAAAATTTAAAAAAACAAAAATACGTATTTCTAAAAATATATATATGTTAGCGGACTCCGCGTGGGCACCCCCATAATGGCCGAGTTCGTGACGCATAAGCCACAGGACAGCCGAGTTGGTCCTAAGTGGAGCATGCGTGGAGGCAGTAGTTGGGTAGATTGAGCGATTAAGAAACGTGTGGATAGCTCTGCGCTAAAGTATTGGCAATAAATAAGTTGTGTTCAATTTTGACTATTATTAAGGGTTGATAACCCTTCTAAACCAAACATCAGAAGTGGGATGTTTCCATGTGTTAAATTAAGTGGTAATAGACAATAAAATAGATAAATCTTAGTGGTGGTTAAAATTGCGGACGAAAATCATCCTCGTCGCGACAGTGTGGCGTCAGAACATAGTGTTGTGGCAGATTCAGAGGAAGAGGCACCTGAGGCCTCATCAGGCCCAAAGCGCATAAAACTGCAGTGGCAGGGGACGTTAATTAATTTAGTAGCAACACAACAACAACAGCTAACGGAGCTAATTCGCCAAACAAAGATGACGACGTCTCCAGCGCCAACGCCCAACACTTCCGTAGCAGAGAATTTAAGCGCACATGCCTCAGCGTCTGCGCATGTGCACTCGTTATTCAAGCTAACCAACTACGATCCTGATAAAAGTGCCTATTCAATTGAGGAATGGTTGGACGACGCTACGAAGCTCAAGGACGAATTAAACGTAAGCGATATTTTAATGATCGCAAAAGCTGGTGAGGCATTAAAGAATAGAGGCTACCGTTATTATTGTGATTGGAAGCCCTTGCTCGAAGTTGGGATAACTTTTGTGCTGATCTCATCATTGCTTTTCCCGATCGCGAAACACCGGGCTTGTGCATATAACGCCGCTACGATACGAAGTCGCCATTGTGAGTCATTATGTGAATACGCCAATAAAAGTTAAGTAGCATTAATAGATTCCATGACAAGTTGCCTGTGACTATTGCAAGAAGATGGGTCATACCGAACTCAGTTGTTGGTATAAGCAAGGGAAGGCTAAAAAAGCATTTGTGATAAAGAAATGACGCCGTATGAGCACAACACCAGTAGCCACGTTATTGTGTAAAGAGCATGCTCCACCATTCGCCTACCTTATTGACAGTGGTGCTGACGTGTCTATATTCAAACATTCCATTGTGAAAACAGTAAACGGTGTGATTAAGCCGGATGAGAGCGTACGTGCTTTCTCAGGATTTGGGAACCAACTTGTTTATACTATTGGTGTTTGCGACTTAATAATTGTTTTGCCGACATTGACCTTAGAGATAAGTTTCACAGTTGTACCCGATAGTGTTGTTCCAGACGAAATTGATATTATTATTGGATGGGATGTTATAAGCCGACCTTGCCTGCGACTCGAGAAAAATGCTGATGGACTTGAGTTGCACCATAACCTGCTCAATATGTTAAAAGTTCTCACTATAAAAGGTGCGAATGATATACAAATAAACCAGATTGGATTAGATGATAATTTGACAAATGACAATTGACAAATTTATTGAGAACTTATAAAATTAAAACACCCGACCGTATCACCACCGAAAAAATGACAATACAATTGAAAGACAAAACGCCAGTGGCGTACTGTCCTCGACGATTAGTTTATGAAGAAAGAGTGCAAGTTAAGAAAATAATAAGTGAACTTTTGAGAAATGGGTAAAGTGGTAAAGGAGAGATATCCACTGCCTCTTATCCAAGATCAGATTAACGCATTGTGTGGCGCAAAGTACTTTACAACATTGGACATGAGATCCGGTTTTTTTCAGATGGAAGTGGAAGAGAGTTCTCGACACGTCACAGCTTTTATAACACCGGATGAGCAGTACGAATTTAATCGCATGCCATTTGGCTACATTAACGCTCCAGCAATATATCAACGTGCTATTGATAAGGCATTGGGTGACCTGAAAGGCAATAAAGCGCTTGTTTACCTTGATGATGTACTTGTGCCCTCTAAGACAATTGAAGAAGGACTGCAAAATTTAGCTGAAGTGTTAAATGCTATAGCTACTGCCGGGTTTTCTTTGAATTACGAAAAATGTGTTTTTCTTACAACAGAAACTGAATACCTCGGTATAGTGTTAAGCGAAGGGTCAATACGCCCCAGTCCACGAAAGTGCTTTGACTCAATTGCCTCCTCCTTCGGATGTGAAAAGCGTACGTCAATTTATGGGGCTTGCCGGATATTTCCGCCGATTTAGCAAAGGATTTTCTCTATTGACTGCACCGATATCGGCATTATTGCGAAAGAATCATAAGTTTGAGTGGACTCCAGAGTGTGAGAATATCAGACAATTAATAATAATAAATATAGTTTAAAAAACTAAAAAACACGCTTTTAAAGCACATCAAACTAAAAAAGTGAAAAATAATTATTAATATAAACTGAAAACAATAATGAACGAAAAATACTAGTATTATTGTGAAAAAGGCATGGGTTGCTCGATATACGAAAAATATGGCACAAAGCGCACCACGCTTTTTTCACAATAATACTAGTATTTTTCGTTCATTATTGTTTTCAGTTTATATTAATAATTATTTTTCACTTTTTAGTTTGATGTGCTTTAAAAGCGTGTTTTTTAGTTTTTTAAACTATATTTATCTTTAACTTTTTAGTTTGATGTGCTATGAAAGCGTGTTTTTTAGTTGTTTTAAACTATATTTATATTGCTTATTGATGCTGATATTATAACATATTACGATCCAACAGATATTTCTGAAAAAAAATTATTTTTATTTCAGCCGTGGGGTTCGAACTCACGCCGGAGGAGTCTGTCGTTTCGCGTCGACTGCCTTAACCCACTCGACCACCGAGCTAATTAACAATTATGGAATCTATTTACATATTAAGCCGTTGCTTTCACGCAGGGATACGTGAGGAAAGGATTGGCGATCCTGATCAGGATAATGATATAAACTTATCAAATTATTGTATTGTTACCGGTTCTTCGTAAGTGTACAAAGTTTCAATTAAATCTGTCCGTTTAAAGTGGGTCAAAATCGAGTCCAAAGAGTCGGTTACAAACAAACAAACAAGCAAACAAGCAAACATACAGGTGAAGCTAATAAAAGCGTGTTAAAAAAACTAACTGATACGCCTGTGTTGCGCATTTACAACCCGGATTTAAGTTGTGAGTTGCATAACGACGCAAGTTCAGTGGGGCTTGGCGCCGCATTACTCCAGGTAGAAAATGGTGTCGCTCGACCTGTTGCTTACTACAGTCGGCGAACTACCGATTGTGAGTCGCTATATCATTCCTACGATTTAGAAACGCTTGTTATATCTGAAGCCGTTGAGCATTTTCGAGTATTCTTATACGGTGTACATCCTCGCGTGGCACGTTGGTGGATTAAACTACAGGACTATGACTTTACAATCGAATATAGACCGGGGAAAAAAATGGCCCATGTGGACTTTTTTAAGTCGAAATCCTCTGGACGATGAATGCGCTTTAAAAATGTGCGCTTTGAAAACTTTAAACATAAACAAAATGAGATATTAAATAACCCTAACAGTAGCCCAAACTTTACTACAATGGACAATATCATTGTAACCAGAACAAAACCTCATAAGTGTTTTGTACCTGTCGCTGCGCGTCTTCTAACGATGCGATTATATCACGATAAGTCATCACATATTGGATGGAATAAGTGTATTTCGAAGATGCGAGAAGATTTGTTTTGGCCTAAGATGGGGCAATGTTTGAAGAAATACATTAAAAATTGTAGGGCATGTGTCATAGGAAAATCACACACTGGCCGTCAATCAGGATTGTGGCAACATGGCGAAAAGCCCGATGATATATTAGACACATGGCACATTGATCATGCAGGGCCTTTGGTGAAATTTGGTGGCTACACACAAATTCTGGTAATAATTGATGCGTTTTCAAAATTCTGTCGGCTACAACCAATACCAAAGAAAACAGCTGAAGACTCAATTCGGGCACTAATGCCAGTTTTGAAGAATTGGGGAAACCCAGACGTATTATAGCTGATAGAGCAGCAGCTTTGAAAACACCCCCATCCAATTGTTGGCATAACACAATAAGCTGGGGGTTGTAATTATGAACCGGTAGCTCAGTGAGCAGGTTGTGAATAAGGGCTTCGATTGATTTGAGTTATCACCAAAATCTAGGCTGGGCGCCAGGACTTTTGCAAGTACCAAATAATTAAAATTTTATTTTAAAAGGTAAAGATAACGATAAAACTTGAATTCGGTTGGTAAGGAAGTTGAATAAAAAGATATTATTTTATAAATAGTATAATCAAAACAAGTAGGTATATGTACAATTACTTACAAGTCAAAACAATTTATTTGTGGTTAAAGACCAAAAACCAAAGAAAAAAAATGATATGTGAAAGAGGAAAAAAAATGACGTTATTAAGAGAATACAAAAAAAATTAGAATTACTGATCTCTCACAAATTTCTTCTGACCAAATAAAACTTTCACTGGGGACGAAGATCTTACTTAACTTCCAAGGAGTTAGTCCAGCGAAGAATCCACCAACGGCTAAGCTCTTAATGGGTTCGGTGTCAATTTGACTCACCACTGTCAGTACTGCAGTTACCCTTGAGAAAAAAATGCCAGTTGTGTAAAATATCGTTTTTCTGCTCCACCCTGTATATAATGATCAGTTCGATCCACCAGTTATCCTCTTCTCTTGGTCCAGTTAAAAGCTGTGACGTTTGAATTGTCCAGCTACGTAGACAAAATATGAGTTAACACAAATTTATAGAATAAATTGCAAACTAAACAAACTAGGATCGGTGTCCTACAATATTTTAGGAAGTTGAAGACTTCAAACTAACTGAAGTATCAATAGAAGTGACGTTAAATAGAAAAAATACTAGTCCACCAAATAAACTAGGTGTAGCTACGATAATAAACCAGTGAAATAGGTATTCACTAAATGTTAAGATATTTTTTTTTTACTAAAAGAAGTTAATCCTCAAGAAAATAGAATTTAGAATGTCTGTATACAGACAGCCAACTAGAAAGATAACGTAAATAAATATTTGCTAAATATAAAACAATATGATAGTTTTCAAATTAGAGGTAACGTTAAATTAAATCATTTATTAGTTCCTCGGAGAGAGGTTCTAATGAATTGCAGATAAAGTTAAATAAAGATATATACTTGACTATATGTCTATTTTAGATAATTAAAAGTTAATCAATCGCCAGATAACTAGGCAGGTATCTTTACCAGAGAACTAGGCAAGGTTCCACTAGAGCAGCGTTCCTGATTAAATACTAAGTAAACGTTCAAGTAAGCATTCGATATTTTAAATTTAGAAAACCTTACGTTACTGAGGTCTGGTTGATAAATATATGCACTGGTATAAAATAATCCACCACAAAACAAATGCACCAAATTAGATAATTTTCACAATTTTCACAGGTTATAAACAAATAGGTTTGGGCCAACCAGATGTACCAATCTCCAAATGTCACCAGTCACCACTTTCAGAGTGCTACCAACGTAGCTAAGTGACCTAAAACATCAACAGGCAAAGACAGAAAACAACTAACTACGATACAAAATGGCGACATCCGTTGCCGAGTAAATCTAAAATTTACAATAACTGAAAGTTAGTTTAAATTAACACACGAAATTATTACAATATCAAAGTGATATTAGATAAATTGCCAGCAAGGCACGATAAATTGATACTAATCAATATTAATGATGGCTGTTCCAAAGAACAACCAGGGTGAACTGATCACCGAAAAGCAAATTCGCCCAAGGCGTAAATTAAGATAATTACGGTACAATATTATTATGAAAATTACCTCAACGGTACTTTAAATCAATATAGCAACTTTTTAAATAATGATTAGCATAAAATCACAAGATAATACCAGAAAACATATAAATTTTACCAGACCGCAGAATTATAGATGATTTCCATCTGAACGCTGCACTAGTAAGAAGAAGGAAGCTTCGTTCTGTCCTCCCATCTAAACTCGGTTATAGTTTGGAAAGAGACAGACCTTTGAGAGTAGAGTATGAGCAATAAAGATAGATAGATATTTAGTGCAAAAATCTGCAACGCCAACTGTTCCAGTAGAAATCAGTGGTGCCATCTGGACTAGACTAGTAGAAACTTAATTCCTCGCGGAACACAACAAACTGGAATGAAATGGCTTGCAATTTCGTTACAGCTTTCACTTCGAAGACATTTCGAAACTTCCTTAGTGAACAAAATGTGCGGCTTCATCATATCGCAAGTGGCGTGCCTCGTGGAAACGGACAAATCGAGCGCGTCATGAGGACAGTATTTAATTTGATGAGAGCAACACTTACCGCCGAAAAAGAGAGCACTTGGACAATTGCATTGCCCGTAATTGAAGACAATTTAAATTCAACGGTTCGTTCTGTAACTGGTCATGCACCGACCGTGCTACACCTTGGAATAAATCCGAGATTAGTTGCTACTCAGCAATTTTTGGGAGACGTACCGTCGACTGATAATTTCGTTGATCCAGACAAGGCCGTAACCGAATCCCGAGGTCGAATAATAAGCAGTGCAAATAAACAAGCTCAGCAATTCAACATAACACGATACTGTACCAGCTTAATTACTGAGGGAGATGTTGTGGCTATCAAGAACTCCCAGCTTGCTGGTGGGGGAAAATTATAACCCAAATATAAAGGACCCTATGCAATACGCAAGGTGCTTCCAAATGAAAGATATGTGCTACAAAGAAAGAAAGGACAGCGAACTATAGTAGCCGCCCATGAACACTGAGACGCTGGCCTTGCATGGAATAAAGACAAGTAAGTACAGTCACATTTATGCTGAGTATTAATTACTAGCCAAGTTTATGCCTAATATTGTTTATGCCCATGTCTCTATTTAACGTGAGTACTAAATGCTTACATAAAAAATATAATAATTCATAATAACGCATAGGCGTGTATAAAGACCCAGAAATGGGGAAGAAAAGAGGTGGCAGCACCACCTGTTATAAACAGTAACGCATAAGCGTGTATAAAGATCCAGAAAGGGGGAGAAAAGAGGTGGCAACACCACCTATCATAAACAGAAAGGATAGTGGCAGCACCACTATGTTTAGAAGGTGGCAGTACTACCTGTTGTAAAAAAAAGAAGAAGAAGGATAGTGGCAGCAGCACTATGCCTAGAAGGTGGCAGAACCACCTGTTACAAAGAGAGAGTAATAAAAAAAAGATATGAAAGATTAATAACTGTTTGTCGAAATAAGAATTCTGTCTGGTTTCTGTTTTCTTGTTTCAGATGATACTGCATTTACGGTGCGAGGACGTGCCAATTGCAGGAAGGCCATGTTAGCGGACTCCCCTTGGGCACTCCCCATAATGGCCGAGTTCGTGACACGTAAGCCACAGGACAGCCGAGTTGGTCCTAAGTGGAGCATTCGTGGAGGCAGTAGTTGGGTAGATTGAGCGATTAAGAAACGTGTGGATAGCTCTGCGCTAAAGTATTGGCAATAAATAAGTTGTGTTCAATTTTGACTATTATTAAGGGTTGATAACCCTTCTAAACCTAACATATATATAAAAATTCAAAACAAACATTACCCATATTTGATTTAAATGTTATATAGTAGGGCATTAATAACGGTAGTGGGGGTAATTAGAGGGGGTAATTAGAGTACGGGGGTAATTAGATAAGGTAATTAGGGTGCGGGCGTAATCAGGGGGTAATTATAGTGCCGTGATAATTACGATGTAGGTAATTAGAGGGTGGAGGTTAATGAGAATGGTGGGGGGTAATTAGAGTGATGGGAGTAATTATACTGAGGGGTAATTAACGTTTATTATAAAAGAGGGAGAGGAGTAAACAGATAATCATTTATAGTGCTAATCTTTTATAATGAAGGCTGAAATGTATATGTGCGTTTCTTGTGGTGCAAGTTTTATACGTGGAGATAATTTGCAGGATCATCAGAGGCAGTCATATACAAAGATACATGATAATGGGCATGCAGCAAAGCAGCCTAAACTAGATTCAATTCCTTCAACATCTAGATACATTCAAAAATGTAATTGTTGTAATGTAACTCTAAGTGCAGTGAAAATGAATTCCCATAGAAGAAAGCTACAACATAGGAGAAATTCATGTATTCCTTTGTTAGATGACGTACAAATGGTCTAGAGTGCTTTCAAGAACAGGGTTGTAACATATTGAGTGTATAGTGAAAATAATCATGCAGACTATGTAATGTTCTTCAATGAAATAAGACATAAAATTTTAAATCTGTTGGATGAAGTACCGAGGATTCATAAAATAGTAAAAGTAAATATGGAAACGTTTGCCACATATACATTACATACATAAGAATTGTCCGATATGAATTCATTTAATATTTCTAACAGAATTTTGGATGAATCTATGAATCTGGGTGATATTTTGGATACTTTTGTGGATATGATGATAACCCAAACTACTGAGTTTCAAGAACGTGATTCAAGTGTGTATATATTCATTAAAGTAAGAACAGAATAATTTAGAATTATTTGTTATTTTTAGGATGGGCCCTCGGACGAATTGCATTTGTCGAAGTTAACGTGAACAAATATAATCCACTGGATGGTTCGCCCTACATTAAATTACCAGAGTTCACTGAAAATAAGAAAGCAGTGGTAAATGTTGAAAATCAAGATCAGTGTTGTTTTGCTTGGGCTGTAACTTCAGCATTGTATCCTGCAAATGGTCATACATCTGACACATCTTCATATCCACACTTTTCAAGAGTTTTAAAAATAACAGGTATGAATTTTCCAGTAAAATTGCGAGATATCTCAAAATATGAGGAAATGAACACTATTTCAATTAATGTGTATGGATTGGAAGAGAAATTTGAAAATAATAGAATAAAGTTTGAGGTTGTTGGGCCTTTGCGTTGTTCTAAGAAAAAACGACATGTACATGTAAATCTGTTACTAATTTCTGGCGATTGTGGTGTAAATCACCATTGTAATAAAGATTGTGCTAATACTCACTATTGCTGGATAAAAGATTTGCTAAGTCAGTTTTCTCACAGATTTCTGCTCAAGAACATAAAAAATACATTTGGTTGATGGTTGCTTGTTATATTTTTTAAAATGAGTGGCATGATTGTAATCATGTTTATACAGCAACACCATCGACACAGTTTCGAATTGATAAATATGGGAAAAAAGTACCTGAAAATATATTAAAATTTAAAAATGTTGAGAAACAAATGAATGTACCATTCGTAGTGTATGCTGATTTTGGATCCATTCTGAAACCTATTGACATCTGTGATCCAAATCCCGAAAGCTCTTATAGTAATAAAACATTTAGACATGAACCTTACTCTTTTGTCTATTTAATAAAATGTTCTTTTGATAATTCTCTCTCCAAGTTTGAACTGTACTGAGGGTCTGACGCAGCGACAGTATTTGTATCTCGTATAGAGGCTGATATAAGGATGTCTATAATAGACATATAAAAGATATAGTCCCAATGGCTAAACTTACACCACAAGAAAGAAAAAACTTTCATAATGCCACCGTTTGCGGTATATGTGGGAAGCCTTGTACAGATAATGAGATGAAAGTAAGAGACCATTGCCACAACCGTCAAAATAAGATTCGATGCAGCACATTCTATCTGTAATTTAAATTATAGATTTGTTCCAACAGCAGTCTCGGACTTATTTGAAACCGTCAGAAATATTCGTCCAGTTACGTATTAATGTAAATACAGTGAGCTTAGCAAATAAAAGGGAGCTGAATGAATATTTCTGATGGTTTCAAACTGGTCCCAGACTTCTGTTGGAACACACCTTATAAATTACCAAATTTTATACCAGTTATACTACACAGTACAAGTTCCTACAACATACATTTATTGATAAAAGAGCTCTGTGCTCATAAGGATAGAGAGGATGTAATTGCACAAAATAAAGAAAAATACATATCATTCACTAAATATCTTTACATGCATGATTACGTCATAATAAAGAGGAAAAGAAAAAGAAATTTGTACAACTACGATTTATTGATAGTTTTAAGTTTTTATCGTTACAAAATTTAGGAGAAAATTTATCTGATAATCAGTTGATGGTAACGAGAAGTTTCTATGATGATATCGAAAAATTTAAGTTAATGAGACAAAAGGGTGTATTTCCTTATAGTTTCGTGGACAGTTTGGAAATAATTCAGAATTGACTTCTAAGGCAGAATTTTACGATAACTTAAATGAACAACACATATCAGACAGAGATTACCAAAGAGCTAATGATGTGTGGAATTTGTTTGGATGCCAGAATTTGCAACTATTGCTAACAAGTGGATTGGAGTGGCTATCCGAAGGGGAATTAATGCAATTAGACATTATGAATATTTCAGATGGAAGTCCCAAAGGGTATGTTCTTGAAGTAGACATACATTATCCAGAAAACTTGCACGACTTGCATTCAGACCTCTCATTTCTAGTAGAATGTATTTTCCCAGCCGAATCAAAATCCAAATTAACAAAATTAATACCAAATTTAAATGATAAGGAACGATATGTTGTACACTATATAAATCTGAAACAAGCTATTAATAACGGCTTGATGGTTATAAAAACACATAAAGTTAAATTTAAATCAATCAGCTTGGCTAAAGAAATATATTGACTTGAATACTGATATGCGAAATAGAACGACAAATAAATTTGAAAAAAACCAATACAAATTAATGAATGATGCTGTTTTTGGTAAGACAATGGAGAATATCGACAATCGAACCGATATAAAGTTGGTTACTCACTGGGAGAGTATTAGACGTAGTAAAGGTGCGAATAATTTAATAACACGCCCTAATTTTGAAACACGTTCAACATTTACCGAAGATTTTGTGGCTATTCATATGGGTAAACTAAAGGTTGTATATAACAAACCAGTTTACGTTAGTTTTTGTATCTTGGAATTGTTTAAAACGGTGTTATATAACTTTTTCTATGATGTAATTAAAAAAAAATTTGATGAAAATGCCTCCTTGTTATACACGGACACAGATTCTTTGATTATTAAAACTATTACAGATAACTTTTACGATTTTATAACAGAGAACCAAGACAGATTCGACACATCCAATTACAAAGAAGTAAATAATGTTAATGGTCCTAAAGGCCCCCCTATTTTGGTCAATTTTAAAGATGAGTTTCCGGAGGACCTAATAATTAGTTTCTATGGTACAGGGACAAAAGCTTATTGCGTACAATCCGTTGGTAATGAACTGAAATAGCCACAGGTGTGAAGAGATCCGTTATTCAAAAACAGCTGTCAATAGATGACTATAAGAAGGTCGTTGAACAGGAAGGTCTAATATATAGAAAAATGAACACGTTTCGAAGCTGCTTGCATGATATTTGTACCGTATTAATCAACAAAGTGGCATTGTCCCAACATGATAATAAGCACTTTGTTATTCCCAATACAACTAAAACTGCCCTGGGGGCACTCTGATATATCATTTTTTCAGAGTGAACAAAATATACAATAATTGAACATTTTTATTTAACGTAAAAGTCAAGAGCTTGAAACATTTATTACACTGGAAAATTCACACCCGTATTTTTGACATATGCATAATGTAACATATTATAAGTAAAAAGTAATTGTGGTATTTAGATGTATTGTATAATAGAATAAAATATGTTTGAAACAGAAAACATTGTGTTCTAGTGATGTGCGATATCCAAAAACTGCAATTACAACTGAATAACATTTTCAACCTATGAGACATAAACATTCATCTCACGTCAGTAAACAATTATTTCATACAGTTTTATGAGAGGGACTCTATTATGCAAGAGTAGTTGGTATTGTTGGAGAGTTTAGGATGGCATTGTTATGACGTGGCTTCTTAGAGTAGGCGAGATGTCGCTGTAGTTGCTTAAAAGGACATTCATATCACGTCATAATAGTAAACAATTATTTCATGTAGACTTATAAGAAAAACTCTACCATCTAAGAGTAGTTGTGACGTTGAAGGGTTTAAGATGGCGCCTCTATCGATGACTTCACTTGGTAGTGTGGGCAAGATGTCATTGTAGTAGCTGAAAGTTTTTCGTCACTTTGTAGCGTGGTTAGTTTCAGCCAATGAAAACCAGAAGTGGGGGAGTAAGTAGGGTTAAAGCTTCGTTTGTTTTGTGACGTATATCGTTTCAGCCAATGAGAGCCAAGATTTGTTACCCTTTATCTCATTGTAGTCGGAGTTGGAGGGGTGAGAGTTGGCGTTAGTCGGTATTTGAGACGCTACTAAGATTCTTTCCATCTCAAACTCTTGTGTTGTGTGCAAGTGTGCAAGCAGTGCTTTTATTTGTGTAATTCTGTGCATTCAAAATTTTAAAAATGATAAGAAATAACCAAAAAGCATGTGGTGGTAAACACCAAAGTTCGACTGGTATTCCAGCAGTCATAAAATTAAATTATCTACCACTATTAGTAGCATTTTCATGTGCACGCTTTGGCAGAGGAGCCACAAGACATATTTAATGATGCATCAAACTCTGAACAAAATATGTCATTCTCTGGGATTAAAATCCTAGAGGGACATCTGTTTAAATGCCGGTGCATTAACATCTGGATAATCGATGCCATCCTCTGGGGGCGGTGATATACAGGCTAACGACGACATCGAAATGGACGAAGGTATTCAAACTGACATGGCTGACTTCAGTGACGAGGAGGAAAGCGAAATGGCGCTTCACTTAAAGAAAATGCTAGTAGGAAACATGAATTTGGTATGTGCCACAGCTGCTTTTGTTATGGTATTCTGTATCGATCAAGGGCAATATTCTAGTCTTTGCCTTGTACATCAGAAAATTACATAAATTCATTATTTGTACCTTACGTCGATATGCATGTCATAAAAGAAGAAATAAGAAATTTGAAAAATTTAAAACTACAGGTTTAGACGAGATCAGTGTAATGTTGTTAAAAGCTATAAGCCAACCTTTTGACGTATTTAATTAATCAATCACTTAATATAGGTATTTTTCCAGATATCTTAAAAACTGCTTGTGTCATACCGCTATATAAAAAAATCGTGGAGATGGGAGTTCCTCAGGGTTCTGTGTTGAAACCTCTTCTATTCATGCTTTATGTTAATGATTTACTACGATACATCTCGATCGGCAAAGTTACCATGTTTGCTGATGATACAACAATAACTCTCTCAGCCCAGACCCCCGAGGAACTGTCGCTATATATGTTACGTGTGTGTGATGAAATGGACGCATGGTGTCACCGAAACAGATTGATATTAAACAACAAAAAAAACAGTTTTTCTAAATTTTCACATTAAAAAACCACTGCCGCCAAGTTTTGAATCGGACAATAATATTAAATTAGCAAAATGTATAAAATTTTTGGGAACTTACCTGGACTGCAAGCTGGCATGGAATTCCCATATTGACCATGTTTGCGCCAAGTTACACTCTGCTTTCTTTGCTTTGTTACAGATAATGTCTTGTTTAAATACTGAAGGTCTGCTGAATATATATTATTGCCTGGCATACAGCCACATTTCGAATAATATTATTTCATGGGGACTTGGTAAATCCATAAATAGAGTTTTTGTTGGTCAAAAGAGATTAATTAGATTAATATTTAATATAAAGCCATTAGTAAGTTGTAAAAATACTTTTAAAGCTAACAATATTTTAACCGTCCCAGCAATATTCTTATTTAGGTGTGCACTGTATGCTTTCAAAAACAAACACACTTTTATACGTGTAGGAGACAGCTATGGTTACAGCACTAGACATGGGGATGCATTTTCTGTCCCTCAACACAGAACTACAGCTTATAAGCATGCACCTTCCTGTAGCTTTATATATGTATATAACAAGTTACCAGCGAACTTGAAAGAAATTTTAAGTTACACTTTATTTAAAAAACAGGCAAAATCATTTTTTGTTGAAAAGGCTTTTTATTCTGTTAGAGAATTTCTAAATAATTAATGGGTGGTCCTTATTATCTTTTTTTTTTTATATACATTTCATTTATATTTTCTATTTATATGCAATTTATCTGTTCTTTATACCGGTACAGTTCGGACTATATTTTAGTACTTTTTTTAAATTTATTAATAGTTTTATTTAACTAACATACAATATTGTATTGTATGTTCAATTCTATTTTTAACGCTATATATATAGAATATATATTTAGTATATATTTAGATGTTTGTTTGTTTGTTTGTCTTTAAGTTTTGTGTGTATTTTGTATTATATATATATATATATATATATATATATATATATATATATATATATATATATATATATATATATATATATATATATATATATTTATATTTATATATATATATATTTATATATATATATATATATATATATATATATATATATATATATATATATATATATATATATAAATTTGACTTACCATAATGTACATGTTTGTATTTTACATGGTTAATAAACTATCTATCTATCTATCTATCTATCTTTTTTTTTTTTCGCGGGGGCGTAGGAGTAGCAAGCTACCCACAAGTGGCCCCTCTGACTCCGAAGCACCACCCTGGGACCGCTCTCGCATTTACTTCGGGGTGGTGTCCATATTCAGCCATTTCCCTACATCCCCCCGTCCTCTTTCGAGATTAGGGGTTCAGGAGCTGGACTTCCCACTCTCTGTTGGCCTTTTCGGCCTGTTCCGTCTTTCTTTTTGCTCTCCATAATATCCTTAATATAGGCCGAGACCGCCGTCCAGGCCCTCTCGTCTTTTAGCATGGCAGGAACAAGGCCTTCCACACTCAACTCCTCTCCAAGTGTCTCGTAGAGTTTGGATCTCTCACTTTCAGTTTTAGAGCACTCGAAAATTGCGTGCTCAACGTCGTCCAAAACATGACCGCACAGCAGACACGCAGCGCTCTCAGTCTTCTTAAATCTGTGCAAATACTGGTT